>VWZZ01000012.1:231624-278964 GCA_013399095.1 Psophia crepitans
TTGGAAGAGACCTACAACGATTGTCTAGTCCAACTGCCTGACCAATTCAGGGCTGACCAAAAGTTAAAGTGTGTTATTAAAGGCATTGTCCAAATGCCTCTTCAACACTGAGAGGCTTGGGGCATCGAGCACCTCTAGAAAGCCTGTTGCAGTGTTTGATCACCCTCTCAGTAAAGAAATGTTTCCTAATATCCAGTTTAAACCTCCCCTGGCACAACTGTGAACCATTCCCATGCATCCTATCACAGCATCCCAGGGAGAAGAGCTCAGCACCTCATCTCCTCTGCCCCTCCTCAGGAAGCTGTGGCAGACAACGAGGTTGCCCCTTAGTCTTTTCTCTAGATAAACCCAGAGTCCTTAGCCATTCCTCATAGTACGTTGCTTCCAACCCTTTCACCAGTTTTGTTGCCCTCCTCTGGACGGACACACACACAGGGACCTGCGGGGCCCAAAACTGCACATGGTACTTGAGGTAAAGTCGTACCAATGCTGAATACGGTGGGATAATCACCTCTTCTGATCAGCTGTTTATGCTGTGGTTTTGTTAGATCAAAGAACACTCCATGAACAAGTGGAAAGAGCTGTTATTTCTTCCAGCCTTCTGCTGGTTCATTCATTTGTAGTACAAGTAATCTCCAAAATCCCAGTAGCCAAAGTTGGATGAGTAAGGAAGAGTGATGCCTTTGTTGATGTTCCCAGCTCAACAGTGTGAAATTTCATTATTCATATGCTTTGCTGCTTTCCGAAAAAGCAGATACTGACAGACTGCCTTTCTTATTCTTGTTTTGGGTTTGGATATACTTGAGTGCTGAGATCCATTTATCAATGAAGCTCTCTTGAGCTAAGTTTGTTGAAAGTTTATTGAGAGCAGCAGGGTTGAGTTCCCAACAACAGGTTAATTGTGAAACATCCAGTTAATTGAATTGGGCACGTGATGTCATTTGTTGCACTTAGACCTCCTGAATCATTAAGATGCGTATGTGTTTGTGGGTTTTCTAGGCAGAAACTTCATTATATAAAACTAAACAGGAATATAAAAAACGTGGACTTCATTATTGCGCAGTCTTTGTAGGCTTTTTCAAGTCCTATTTTCATTAAAATGGAAGAATTTTATGAAGCACATTGCATGCCTTCAAAGCACTATACTGTTAAATATATTTCTGACTGCCAGTCAGGTTTATTTAGATAACGGCCTATGTTGTAACTATGATTCTCAAACTTTGTGTTCTTCAGATTGAAGGCTAAATATGGCACTTCGACAGTATGAAACAGATGAGATTTTGAGAGCTACTGCTGAGCAGGTATGTGAATTCAGGAATGGGAGTGGTAAGAAACTTTGTGATGAGGTTTTGAGGCAAACATCTTTGCATACGTAGAGCAAAGCCCACTTCACTGTAGGCCTTGCTTTGGGTCCATCACACAACTCCTAAGTTGCTTGTTTTTCCAAGCAGAGGCAGAATAAAACTGTCATAACAGTGAATTCTGGGGTTTTTTTGGTGCATTTTCAAAAGTTTGTTGTGTGCAGGAGAGCATATCCATGAAATAGTCCTTTTTTCTACTTTAGTAGACTTTTTCGCTTTTATAGAGTTCTCTTTTAGAAAAGAGATTGGTCTCCCATGAAGATAACATTTTTGTGCTGGGTGCCATAAGCCTGTCTGAAAGTCTGTGCAGAAGCTAGGGCGTCAACACTTTCCTGGTGCTGAGATGCATGGAAATGAACTTAGCACTTACACAACCTTCTGATTGTTCTTTTAAGAGCAAGATGATTCACACTCAGATGCAATTATGCTTTATATCAGAGCATTTCCGGGGGAAAACAAAAAATTGTTATTTTTTCAAATTGGGCCAGTGCTCAAGGATTTTTTTAACATAAACCCGGAAGTGATCATGTGGGTTATTTTGTATGACTATGGTACAGGCAGAACAACAGCTTTTGGTTGTATATAAAAATGTTAAACTAAATGCAGTCATGTGCAAGTACTAATATATTAAGTGTACCATTTCAGAAAAATGCCGCTGGTGGTGATGGCTTGTCAGAATCCAGGATGGTGGACCAAAGGTAACTGATCCGAAATGCTAAGTGGGAATGTTACAAAGTATTCAGAAGAAATTGCCATGTGCTTTTAGAAGTGTAAATATCCAGGTGAACCTGGTATTATGTGCATGTGTTCACAGCTCAGAACTTGTGAATGGAGGTCTGTAAAAGTGTTCCTGTAGCCCTTGTTTTTAGACACCATTCTGATTATTTGGTAAATAAAATATATTGTTTGATAATAATTGTAATTTTCTGTCTGTTACAAAAATAACCTATCTTTTCTTGGTAGATTTTAAGGCATTATCACTCCAGACTAATAGAGAATTTTAAGAATTGCTGTCTAGTAGAGGGTGTCCCTGCCATGGCAGGGAGGTTGGAGTTAGATAATCTTTAAGGTCCCTTCCAACCCAAACTATTCTGATTCTATGACTGATTATAATTATGAAAATATTAGGAAGGAACAAGTATGTAAGTAGAATTATATTATTTTATATTGTCTTATAGGCTACTTTACTGTGGTATGTGAAAGCAGTAACAAAGTCTAGTCTTTCATAATTTAGGATTCTATGGATGAAATATCAATGTTGTATTAATGCTCATATATAATGTCCCATGTTCTGGCTCTGTTATACAAGAAATTTCCTGTTAATGATCCTACTTTAAAAGTAGTAATTGAATTTGTTCATTTGATTCTGGTGAGTGTCGAGCTTGGAAATACAAGTGACTGTGTTGTCCTTTTCTCTAGATTAAGAATTTTGTAAAACTAATTAATTACCAGAGCAATGTTAGAGCATTTACAAAATTTAGTCTAAGCATGTTTTTCAACTTTTTAGCTTGTCAACTCTAATCACAGAATATGATGAACACTTGGAAGGAATGAGAGAACAGCTGCAGCTTTATCAGGTATGGATGTTCCTAACATTCCAATAATATATTCTTGGTACTTTATAGTATTAATATCTGGGCTGTTGTTACCAAGGGAAGTATGCCTGCACCGTGCTTCACAAACTTGCTGAACTATGGTCTGCCTCAAATGGATGGAGAGCTGCTGTGAAAAGATAGGGAAATTGTCAAAGTTTCAGAGACTACTGTGTGTTTGGACAAGTAGTGTTGTGAAATGAAATGTGTATGTTTTATTGGTCTAGCTCTTCTGATATGGTTGCACGGATTTTCCTAGGTGACATTTGGATGAGGCGTCTGTTTCCCCCTTTCCTTACAGGCCTGATCTTGGCCATGCAGTCCAGCTCAGTCCTACAAGTGTAGATACACCCAGCCTTCTTCATTATTAGTAATTTTTCAGATTCAAATAATTCTTTAAATGTTTATTATCACAGAGTCTGAGGTGGAAGCAGACTGTCTTCCTTTCAACCACAGAAAAATGAAACTTTCTAATGGTTCATATGATCACCAAAAAGCGAAGTGATATGTTTAAAAGCTGTGGCATACGGAAGGGAATTTTTACTTGTGATCTACATGCAAAGGTTATACTCTGATTTTGATTTAATGCACTTAATTTGATTTGTCTATGATAAAGATTCTGCCAATACAGTCTTCAAGCTTGGCTGATTTCAGAATGCAATAGTAGCACTGTGGTTTTGTTGCACCATTTAGTTAACTAAATGGTCCATTTGACTCAAGTAACTGAAATTTCTCCTCAGTTAATTCCTAAACTCTTATTTCAAATGCTTACTGAATAAAATGTGAGAATTATCCATTGTATCCCTAAAAGAACTTGAGTTATATAAGAATCAATCTGTAAGAATTCCAAAAGGTAAGTTTAATGCTCATAATAAATTTAGCAGCTGCAAAGTCCCGTTATACCTGAGTATTCAGAAGTTAATCAACATCCTGTGACTTCCCTTAAAAAAGGATGTGACTTGCATTTACTCTAAAAGATGGACAGTTTGGTTCATCATAATACAGTATCAGTCAGAATTAAAAGATGAAAGAATTACCGAAGTTTGTCACTCATTAGAGCGCTTCCTCTTGTGTGTTTTTGTGCTAGGCACAAATGAATGAGATGAGACTAAAATTTGAACAAGTCACCAAGGAAAATGAAAGGTAAAACAACTGCACTGCTCTGTTACTACTGCTGTTTTTCTTGATCTCCAAACCATAAAAAGCCTTTTTTTTAGGCCCTTGAAAACTTTTGAATCTACTTAACAGTTAAGATTCTAACATTGAGCTTGTGGATATGAGATCTTCAAGTGCTTAATACAAATTACAGCACCAGGTTTAGGAGATTTAACCTTATCTCTAGAAGAACTAGATATTAATCTATTTCAAACTGTCTGTTGTGTTTGTAGAACATAACTTAATAGATTTAAATATGAGTTAGAAATAAATAGTATATACAGAGTGAAGGTATGGTATACCTCAGTTGTTAAAAAAAGTCCCTGTTAAAGAAATACTTTACTGAACTTAGTTCTTCGAATTTCAGACTGCATGCAGAGTTGAAAGAGGCTCTTGAGAAGCAACTGGAGGCTCTTCCTTTCATACCTCTGGGAACTGATATTCCTGCAGATGAAGAAATAGTGAGAAACCTTCAAGAACAACTACAACTGACAAATGAGGTGTGAGAGATGAAACATTTGGATTGTTTTATTTTTCTTGTGCCTTAGCAGATGAGGGGAAGCGGGTTTATTTCCTCATTCAGAATTCATTTGTTCAGAGTTCTTGAGACAATTTTGAGGCCCTCTTGACTTTCTGTGGCTAAAGAAGCAAGTACTTACACGTTCAACTGAAAAACCTGAAGGAACGTTTCTCCTAGATACATATAGGAAGTTTTTAATATTAATTTGTGCCTGTAATTTTACCTAGTTGCTGTGTTCTTCATAATGAATTCCTGACCACGAAATTACGGAAATGCTTTGTTCAAGATTTTGTAGTTACTTGTCATTTTCATCAAAAACATTGTAATGTGATATAAGAAGGCAATTATGTGTTGCATATAGAAAATAATATTTACATCTGATAAGGAAAAAATTTTCAGCTTATTAAAATGATGATCAATCCAGTTGCGTATGATTAAGTTGAAGTTAAATAGCTGAATTTTGGACTTTGAATATTATTTTTACTGTAGGCCTACACTAAACACCTGTAAAGTTTGAGCTATAAAAAAATCTAAGAATCTTGTAAGTGGAATTTGAACTTTGAAGCATCTGGTTTTCTACATCTGAATTCGGTATTTTTTTTCTGTGTTGTAATGTGTGCTGAGAAAAGTACAGAAAATGGCATTTCTTCAAAATAGAAATTAAGATTTATTTTCTGGAGAATGATAGATGAAATGGTCTGTAATAGAATATTTAATACAAATCATTGTTCTGTAACTTAGGAAAAAGAGCAAGCAATAGAGCTCTGGCAGACTGTATTACAGGAGCGTGATCGACTCCAGCAGCAGTACCAGGAACGCATGACTGAAACACAGATTCACATGGCTGAAAGGCAAAAACAGAAAGTAATTTTCCTTTTTTTTTTTTAATTTTGTAATGGCTTTCTATACTTAGAGATTCTGTGTCTGTGTGTAGTCAAACTGAAGTGGCGGGGGGGCGAGTGGTTCTACCAGTATTGTTAGTTATTTTCCGTAATAGTCATCTAAAGTTGAGTGGTCAGGTGTGGTCACTGATTCATCAGCTAAATGCACTGTTACAATTGGAGAAGCTCTTTATTTCAAATACATGGGCAAGAACCTGTGGAATGCACTAAGTGTTGGTGAATATATGTGTATATATGCACAAGATATACATGATGAAGACTAAATCAAACCTGTCCAAACAGGCGTTTTTTCAATTAAAGGGTACATGTCTGTTACTGTCCTTAGCAAAAATGCTTATAGTAGCATCGCAGTGTGGGTGGCTCTTTAAAGGCACGACTCGAGTATGCTTCCATATTTTGATAGTAAGTGTGTATCAGTTTTGGAAGGAGGCAATTTGTAACTGAGTGAAATTCAGATACACTTTTCCGTAGTAAATCTAATTTGGCAGATTACTAGGTCAACAGCTAAAAGCAATCTAATTAAAATCTACAAAGGCATATTGAATTTCCTGCAACATGTATAAATTTTTTGAAAATGTTTTCAGATTACTGTAAAACTGTATAGATTATTATTGATTATAATATTTATAGGAAGCTCTGAATTCTCTTTTTAGGATCAACTGACTGGTTTTCAACAGTTGACTCGGCAACTACATATAGCCAATGAGAAAGTAGAGTTGGTAAGTAAAACCTGCTAAACAGTGACCTAGTAAATTATGAGGTTTTTTCTTACTACTAGACCCTCAAAATATAATAGAAAAGCAAAAAGTCCTCCATACATACCTGGTTGGAAGAGAACTTGTATCACTTAAATTAGCAGATTTCTCAGGGATCAGTCAAAATCAAATAGTAATGTTGGGGTTGGTTTTTTTCGTGAACACCAAACACCAGGTCAGGATGGTTGAAATTAGCTGGTAACATTATGTGAGCTCTTTCTCCAAGAACTCGGTGGTGTGCTTACATTCAGAATTTTAGTATGCGGTAAGTGTACTTCAGTCATATATTCAAAACCATCTTCACAAAGGAAAAATTAATTTAAATTATGACCTCTTATGTCTGCTAGCTATGCTGTATGTTTATTGATTCCTAGTTGGGCACTACTGGCCTCAGTGTCTGTTGTTGACCTTTTCAGGGATTTTTTTCTGAACTTTAATCATCTTCTAGTGCTTCACTCATATCCTTAGATTGTGAGACTTCTTAGTCTCTAACCTTTAGCCTAGGATTGACAAACAATTTTAGTATGCTAGAAAAATTGAGGTGAAAGTCTTGGTGAAGTTTCTGACTGAGCAGCTGCTTCCTTGACAGACTTGATTCCTGTGTGATTTTTTTATTTGGTGTTTATCTGGGATACGGGCAGCACAGAGACCTCTAACGTACTCTAGGCAGTCTGCTCTTTTCGGTCTTTATCACTGGAATCTTTTTTCCTCACATTTGACCTACTGTTAAATATAAACCTGTTTCTTAGGTGTGAAATATTGTAGGTATGAAGGAAAGACTGCTATATTCTTTGTCATGGTGCCAGTTATTTAGAACTTTTATATTACCATCTTTTCCCTTTTCCTGCTTTTCTTATTCTTTTCAAAGCAAGTCAAGTCTCCCAGTGTTCTTTGGCTATGATTTTAAGATGTCTAGTTATTATTCTTTCTCACCTTTAAATTCTTTCTAATTGTGCCATTATTCTTGAACTGTGGTGCTGGAAACAGTACAATACACCAATCGAGCTGTTATGAGTGTTGAGTAGTATATTGCGGATTACTAGAGAGTTGTACCTTGCAAGCAGTTATCCTGTTTACGAGCTATTTCATTAGTATTAATAAAAGCAAAATAGCACACTCGGAGAGGAACTTTTGCCTTATATAGTCAGTGATGGTCTCAAAATAGTTAATTTTGAGATTTAATAGTTAACTCTGAAGATAGATACTTTGGAGTTATTAGGAGATTATTTTCAGATGACAATCTCAAGCAAATACAATGATGAGCTTTTAAAGCAGTTTTGCTGAGTATTTGGAAGTTACAGAACGTTTGATCTGCTGTTACAAGCAAATCAGTAGGTACCTCAAAAAAATGGACTCACTGCTTAAAATCATAACATTGGAAAGAGATGATGTGGGGAGGAGAGTGAAATATGTGAATTCTTTGAAAGAGATGAAACAGACGATGTTAAGATAAAGGTGGTAATCCATTTGCGTTAGCCAAAAAACATTTGGCAAGGTCTATTACAAAAGGTGTAAAGATGTCATGGGATAAAGCATGCCCTTTCTTGAACTAACAAATGGAAAAATAGAAAGTGAAGAGGCAGAGTAATTAGTCAGGAGTTTATTGTGGTAAAATGCTGTGTTTCCTAGATATGCTCAGATTGTTCAGCATGTTTATAAATGTTCTGGAAGTGACATTCAGTATTGAAGCAGCAGTGATCATGACTGATGTTAAGCTATTCAGGGTAGTGAAAACTGAAGTCAAGTACAGAAATCTGCAGGAAGATCTCATGATGTTAAGAGTCTGAATGAACTTATCTGCCATTTGATTGGTATTAATAACAGCAAAATAATGCATGTGGACAAGAGGGAGCTTTTACTCTGGGTGTGATTACTATGCTGTGATTAACTGTTACCACTCGGATATTTTAGAAATAGGAAGTGTCTGAAAATAATTAATTAGCAACAGTCAAAAAACTAAGAAGAATGTTAGTAATTAGTGGGGGGTGGGAAGGAATATATTGTGCCTAAGTCCACAGTACAGTAATATCTTTCCCATCTGGATGCCTACCTGTGTCCCGTCTGGATGCCTACTGGTACAGCCTAGTGTAGGGCACCTGCTTTGGCAGGGAGGTTGGACTTCATGATCTCCAGAGGTCCCTTCCAACTGGTACCAATCTGTGATTCTTGAATGCTGCCTGCAGTTGAGATCATCATTAGAATATCTCAGTGTGATATGTAAGATGTAGAAAAGGCTAGTAGGGTAACAAAAATATAAAATTATTTGCAAATGAGTAGACAGTTGAAGGAGAATATCTCCAGCATTATGCCTGGCATAGAAAAAATATAGTAGGAGCAATTGCTCATTGTTTCTTTTCTCTAAAACTAAAGGAATTCTTTCCAGCAGTACGTGATCTGCTGCAGTATACAAGGAAAGAAGGGGGGAATTGGGTAACATCACTCTGCATTTGCCATTCTAAAATACTCTGCCTAAACCTTGGCATTTGGACACCAGTCACAGTGTTAAATAGATCTTACAGGCTATTTTTGTGATACTATATTCTGTAGAAATGCCCTATAACAATTCTGAATATTTTCAATTCAATAAGGAGCATGTTACAAATATCTCCTTATTTTGCAGAGCAATCAACAGTTCCTGAAAACTGTAACAGAACAGAATGTGGAACTAGAGCAGCTACGAAAGCAACTGAGGTATAAACCAGACAATTTTTAAAATTATCTTCTCTATAGCTTTTTCTAACTTGCTGCTGTATCATGTTTGTACTGTGAACTGACTTGATTGTGATAGTTACAATGGTTTCAGTTAATGCCTCTTAAGTTTGTTACAAATGTGTGTGTCATGTTAGGTTAGCATATTTCCCGTTACTGTTGTTTGGTTCAGCTGTTTCCTGAAATAGTCAACATTTGATCTTTGAGTTAAAAGGAACAGTTACACCAAGATTAGTTGTCATTAGAATACAATTTGGTCAAAATCCAGTTACGTTATTACTCATTACAGTTCTGAAACCTGAATGTTCAAAATAGTTTCAAGTTTTAATGGTTTCAATAAAATTTCCATTCACTTTCTCAATCAAGAGCTCTAAGCCATAGGCTCTTAAGTTAGAGGTAAGAAAAGTGTTAATTTTATTCCTGAAGTATATCAGGGGAAATGAGAAATACCTGTGACCATCTCATGATTTTTTTGTATTGGACAGCTGTAGTCTGTTCAATGCCAGTTTACTCTATCTGTTAACTCTTTTACTTGGTGATAGTTGAGGTCAAACTAAAATTTAATTTCAGTAAACAGTGGATTTGTGGACAGGCAATAAAAAGGAAATGGATTCATTATCAACTAGTGACGCTTTTTTGTATAGCATTATCTAAAGCTTGAAATAAGTTTTTAAAAATAAACTTTTCAGTTAATAAGCTTAAAATTTATAATGTACTTAAATTTTGACATAATTAAATTATCCTTTGATGTTTAGTGATTGTAATTTCCTTTGACACTGATTAAATTACCCCCAAAATAGTAGAAATCATTTCCATTTTTATGTAAACAGTTAAAGATGGCTCTGTGTTTGTACATACACACGTGTTCATGCACTCAACTTTGCAGCTTTTGCCAGCGGTGCTGGTATTTAGAAACTTGGGTTAGCTGACCACATGGTGATACTGGTTTTATTCCTTCAAGAATGGCTGCATCAGATGTTCCCTCTCTTCTCTTCCAAACCCATTCAAAATATTACATGAAGAGCAGTTGGGATCTGTTGTAATACTAAGTGCTTATCACTGTAAAGATTGGGTTATACAAATATCAGCATCTGTTTAATGGGTCTAGTTATACTGTTAATAGATATTAAAGTTATGGTGTCATGATACTCACATTAAAAGATACAGGTTTCAAGTGAATGAACAGATTCATTAGTGTTGAATCTTGGTCATTGTTGAATATTTATTAACCAATTTAAAAATTGTTGTGGTTTTTTTTTCAAGATTGGTTTTATCCAAACTTTCTTGCTATTAGAGCAATAAAAGTTAGCTGCTTCTAGTATTAAACTTTCACTCCCTTACTTACTAGAAGAATTTTGTTTTAAACAGTGTTTACTTTTACATTTCCTTTGTACAATAAATTGAGGACCAGAACCTGCTTACAAATGCCAAGTTGCCTTGATGACTGAAGATGTGTTTTTGAGGGGGACTTGATAGCACCTCTTTTTTTTGTTAGCCATGGTTTCTCCATGGAAAAACTATTTTCAAAAATAGTTTATTTTGGAGAAGGGACATGTTGTTACAAGCAATTAAAGATTAAGGTGGTGTTCAAGGTATTTGCTAAAATAAAATATTTCCAAACTCTGTCATCACATGTAATTTGCTTGTACATGCTACTGTTTAATTCTTAAAAGGGAAATAAAAACTTTTTCATATCACTAGTCTTTAGAATTTATCTCCTTGCAGAGGGTATTAGTGTTGAATTACTGTTTTGGTATCTCATTCATCTATAAATCTTTGGTCTTACATTGACATGCTTATGTTGATTCACTTATTAAGTGGGTATGAAAGCAATTTGCATTAACTGAACCTATTTTAGACATTCAATAAATGCTATCAACATTCAGTTTCTAACACTTTCAATGGTTTTGATTTAAAAAAATAAATAAAAACTTAAAATCATTCAGGTTCCGGTTGAGCAGCAAGTTGAGTGTTTTCATGAAAATCGCAGATGTCATTATTTCCTTTTGTTTTTGTCAGAATTACAGATGTCATGATTTTCTTTGGTCTTGTCTTTATTTCATTTTTTTTAAAAGGAGGCTCCTGTCTAGGCTTGATCCTTGGAGTTACATGAAATTCTTTAATGCTACCACTTTGATCAAATAATTTAGAATATGGCATGACAACCGAAATGGCTGAATTGTGACTCGTAGCCATCCATACACACACAGATCTGTGCAACTGTCTATATGGCAATGAGCATGGATAGTAAAAAGGAAGTGTGTGTTTGCTGCTTAAACTACTGCTTCAGGAAGAAGGTAGAAGTCCCTGGGCCTGACTGAAAGCTAGTGGATCGTCTTGCTCTGAGCTTTTACTCATACATGCCCAAATACATACACATATTTCTTTATTAGTTGCTCTTCTATAAATAGTGAAATTGTGAGTGAATTTAGACTTCCATCTGAGTATCCACAGGGCTGGAGTGGTCTTATTCATTGTCACTACAGAACACTAGATTTCTCATTTAATATGGTCCAGCTGGGGAAGACTGCTCAACACATGTGGCTTAAGTTAATCAAAGCAGTTGATTGCATGTTATTAATCAAGAAATGGACCTATACATTAATGATCAATATTAATAATATACAGGTAAACTAGGATATGAGATATTTGCAATATATTAATAAACACAAATTATAAACAATGTTCTGTAATTGATCCCATGAAGTACTGATTTCTCACAGTCTTTCTTGCTTGCTCTTGCATAGGTACACACACCTTCTCACAGGAAGCATGGATTAAAAGCATGTGCACAAACACTCCCTTCTTGGGAAGTACGTGTTCCCCCATCTGCAGCACCCCTCCTGGTGGAGCTGTTGGTGCTCCAGCTTTATGGGTACTTGTGCTGCTTCCCCAAGTCTTCGAGTTGTGCCTTGCTGAGAAGGCACCCCTGGAGTTCCCATGCACACACCTGATAGCTTGGTCCCCATTTGTTATTTCACCTGGGCTGTCAGCTGGGTGCAGGCTACTCCTGGGGTCTGGTGGGCCAGCTGCTCTCAGGCTTGGGAGAAGGTGGCAATACCCATGGGGTGATGGCTGGCAGCGTCAAACCCTGCTTTGTGCCCGGCTGTCACTCTTTAAGGTCTGTCACCCATAATCACAAGTTTTCACGTTGCCTTTGAAGCTGTATTTTCAGAGATCTCTTTGTAGCTGTTTAATCTGGCTGGTGAAGATCATGACCTTTGCCATTATTACTCTCCCCACAGCATTCTCAGATTTGGGCAAAGAGGCTCTCAGAGGAATTTTGTGTCTCTAATTATGGATGCTGATTACACTCACATTCATCTCAGGCTAAAAGTTCTTGCAACCCTAAAAACAATGTTGTGTCATACTCTCAAAGCTAGTGACAGCAGCTCTATATAGCTCTGAAGTGCTGCATATATATGTAGCATATATTGCAGACCATTCTAATCCTTTTGGATGTTTTTTAATAAATTTACGTTTATTTATGGTGATAGAATAACAAGTCTGGAGAGGAAAAATAGATTTTAAAAAAACCACACACATGTAAAAGAATTTAGGTTTCTGTGGCCTAGACTGAGTGTAATGTTTGAGCTTTTGATATTCTAAGCTTATAAATGTGTGTTGATAAGTTTAGGTATTTTAAGATTAATATATAGCAAAGTATGCAATCTGACATGTTGCCATGAAACACTTAAACATGCTCCTAACATATTGTCACTCTGTGTCTCCAGCATGCATGCCTAAAGGAAGGCTGCCAGACGACGTTTTGGCAACTGATCTGGGAAAAAGACAAGCAAATTAATAATTCTGATGGAAGTTATTGTCAGGTTGATATCAGCTTTTATTCTTTAGATCAAAAGGTGACCTTACTCAAAATAAAAAAAAGAATTTTAGAATTTTGGGCAAAAACTTCCTAAGAATTGTTTGAGAACTGAGTCATTGCATCTCATCAGTATTAACATATACTCAAGATAAAGTGTGCAGTTACACTATACTATTTACATACTACTTGTGTACTATTATGCTAGCTATTAAAGGATCATAATGCATCATGCATAGAGGCAATGCAGTATTTCATGTAACTTTTTGCAGGAGAAAGGTACATGATTCAGATGGAATAAGATCAAAGGTTTGGACCTGCAGTGAGGACTCTGTCTGGGAATAATGTTTTAAATTTTGGTTTTGCTTTTTAAAGAAATTATAACAAATTTAGCTTTTCTGATTATGAAAGCTGAAATTAAGTAATTGCTGGTATTGTGTATACTTTCCTTAAGAGTTTCATATAGGTGTAATATGTTCTTATCTTTTATGCCATTAAATCAAGACTATTATTTCTATATGGAATTTTTGCTTAAAGATGATCCTTAACAGCATTAATTCTAGCTTCTTTCATGGCTATTAGTGTTCCAGTTTGCATTAGCTTATCTATATGTGTTTGCTGATTTCTAACTTTATCACATATTCGATCACATATTTTTTATCACATATTCGATCATTGGTCTTTAAATTTAACCAATATTGGCACAGCCAATATGTAATTGGGTTATACCCCACGTGAAGGACTCTCCATATCTTTCTGTTCCCAAGTCAGAGGAGTAGGAGAGTTGCTCATTCCAAAAAGCTTTTCTACTGAGGAGGAAGTCTGATTCATTCATTAATCCTTTTTTTAACTTTTTCTGTTTCAGGTAGTCAAACCTCTTCAGTTTATAAAGCACATCAGTTAAATTCTTCAGAAGTGGTTAATGCTTTTTTTTTAATTCTTAGTCAAATTGCTTTAAAAAGTGAGATCTAATTCTGAAAAAGATTTCTGTATTAAGCATGTGTGGCCAATTATGTTTAAGTTACTGAATCACTTCAAGTTTTTTATTGTCTCGTCCTCACAAATATTTAATCAACACATACAACTTCTTGTGAAGCTGTCTTTAAGAAGTAATTTCCACAGGACAGTTGTTTAGTGAATTTAGTATTCCTCTCTCACTGCCACCTAGTAAGAAGGGGGAAACCTTTTTGCCCCATAGGAAGAGTATTATGAAACCTGACCGCCCTTCACAGTTATTTCAACAAAATTGTAATGGAGTTGTTTTTTTCCTCTGTAATAATTAAAATGTAATGCATAGACTGTTTTCTTTATACAGGCAAACCAAAATAGATGTCCGGACAGCAAATGCTAAGGTTCATGAAATGACCAGGTTGACAGAGAAGCTTCAAGGCCAATTGGAGAGAAAGGTATTCTAGAGAAAGGAATGGTTTTCTCTTGGAATTGAGTGGCTAGTCAGTTATCTGTATGCTGACATTAAATTAATCACAAGTTGTTCTCTAACTTGTTTTATGTTAGTATATCTTTGGTTTTTTAAGGGCAGCTCAGATGATGTCTGGATAATACGTGTATTCTTTCTAGGAAGAAGACGTGATATCCGCCCAGCAAAGAGAAACAGCATCTGACAAACGCTTGCAACAAATGCAGTCTAGTATAAAACAACTAGAAACAAGGTAAAGATAGCTCATTGAGTGTTAGTAACAGGATACATGTAAGTGAAATCAAAGACTATGGGGTTTTCAGACTCTGGGTTTTGTTTTTCCAAGCAGTTCTGTTTTCTCAAATATGTTTATCTTAATTGTTCTATTCTGCAATCTTTCAGAACGACTTCTGATTTCAATGTATTTAAAGGGACAAAACAGGCTACCTGATTTTATTGACTGTAATGGAGAAAAAAATAAGGCATATATTTTTCATTCTAGCATATAAATTGTAGTTATTCAACTCTCATTAGCTTTAGGTGGAGCTGTAAAGAGAAACATTTGCACTGAAATTTGAAAATGTTTACATAAACTAGCTGTTTGTGAAGTGAATACAGATTTTTCTTTATGTGTTAAATAAGATTTGGTTTCAGGTCTTAGTGCAGCAATCTTTATACGAAAAGAATTATTTAATAAACTTGTTAAAGCATGCTTCTTAACAATAAATGCTAGTTACAAAAGTATTTTGAATACCTGCTAAGAACCTTAGTTCCAGCACTATCTACCAGAAGATCTTAGACTTGATCAGGTTCTTCTGTGGGTTTTTTTTTTTCTCCCCTCCACTTTCCAAGGATATCACACTTAGCTGAGCACAGTGATTTTGATTCAAGTATCACAAACAGTTGTTGAATTATTAACATTAGTCAAATGACCTGATAGCTAAGAAGAAATAATAAATTTCTTATTGAAATAATTGTGTGACTGTTCATCTTCCCTTCTTGGTCCCAGCCTTGTTTGCATGATTAGCAGGCTCTTTGATAACTCAAGAAACCAAATAATTACTAGGGAACCGACCTTGTGACTGTGTGGTCAAGCGTTGTGCAGCCTCTACGTTTATTTTAGGATGTCTTAAAGAATTAGATAGTTCTATTAGTTTATGTAGTTTTTTGATCCTACAAAAATTGTGCTTTGGTTATACAAAAAAGAGTGGTTGTCTTTGTATGTTTTATTACAAACGTTAGAAAGTAAAAAAGCACAGCTGCTTGAAAAGGCAGCCCAAGTGTTGCCAAAAGTGCTCACTGTGGATATTTAGAACCATGCGCTTTATTGAACCAGCAGCACTTGTAGAACTTGCTGAGACTTTTCTGAGGATACCTCTGAGACTCTCTTGCCATTTCTTGTGCCTGCCAATACTGACAATCATAATTAAACAGTAAGAATTTCTGAGCTGTTGTAAAATTACCAGTGGTTTTCTTGATCTAATGGAATAGCTGCAACTTCATTGCCCACATCCAATTATTCCATTTCCTCCACAAAGGAAAACTTTTATTCCTTCTGGGGCTGTTCTATTCTGGTTTAATATAGAACATGTTCAGTGATGTATCCCAGGATAGCAACATTCTTCTAAGGATCTTCTGAGGTTAGATATCTGAGTTAACTCCTTTAATTCTGTTTCTTTCTAGGACTTGATGACTATTAAACTCAAAGACTCTGTCCAAAACCAAGCAGAAATCTAGACATGCAGTTTTGCTAACTTATAAATAAATACTTCCTGTTAGTTTAGTTTCAAAGAATTAGTGTCTTAATTAAGCATCTGTCCTGGCTCTTAATTTTCAGTCACAGTGTTCTCTGATGAACTATGCTGCAATCACCTTTTCCCAAGAGGTGTGATCAGAAAACTGTATGTGAAGACTGCAGCATAGCCTGCAGAGAGACACGGGTTCCTTTTTATTCCTCTTATCCTGTGTATACTTGTCGTGGTCCAGCCCCAGCCAAGCCCCACACAGCCACTCGCTCACCGCCCCGGCAGCAAAACAAGGGGCAGAATGAGGCAACAAAGGGGCAAATGGCTTCGAGTTGAGATAACGGCCGTTTGATGGGCTGACAAAGGGAGAGGGGAAACGACAATAGGGCTGCAATAATTATCCCGGGATGTAAACAACCGCGATAACAAACGCAGTACTTTACCGACCGACGACCCGACAGACCAGAGGCGCAGCCCGCAGCGAGCCCGTCCCGGAGCAACCCCGGGCCCCTCCCGGCCAGTCCCTTTATAGGGGCGTGACGTCACGTGGTGTGGGATAGCGGCCGGCCCGGCCCGGCTCACCTGGCCCGGGCCTGAGCATTAACCCCGGCCTGGCCAGAGCCGGGACAGCATCTTATTGTTAAATGAGTAAAATTATTACTGTCTTGTAGATTACGTGTTACTGTCCAAGATGCTGAACAGCTGAGAACAGAAGGAACAGCCCTGGAGAAACAAATCGGAGAGCTTCAGACAAAGTGTGCTAATCTAGAAAGGGAGAAGTATGATGCTGTTTCAAAAGTCCAAGATTGCATACAGCTCTTAGAAGAAGCTAACCTGCAAAAAAGTCAGGTAAGGCAACAGATGAAGATAATTCTTAGATAGTAGAATACTTTCATCACTTACAGTTGTGAAGTGTCTGGTTATGTATCCATACATGCATACACAACCAAGCTTCTTTTATGTCTATTGTACTAAAATTAGTAACGCGTAAGATAGCAAACTGTGATATGACTGTACATTACTTGTCATACTGTATGCATTTAAAAGAATATTTTGAGTGCCTAGATAAAGGTGATCTTAGTGATAATACTGTTCCTGAACAAAAATTTTTGACAGTTTCTTATCAATTGCTTGTGAACAAATTGAGCTGTCAGATTAAAAATAAAGGTCCAGTTATGCATTTATAACTTAATAATGGTTAGGAAAGAAGAACTAAAACTAAAGGAACTTTCCTATTTTATGATGGGCATAGGTCACCAAGACATCGCGTTCTGTGTTCAGATCTTAATTATTCCGAAGAAATCTGGAAAAGTGACTAAGTAAGGAGTGGATAAAGTCTGCAGTCAGGAAAAAATTGCAAAAGAATTTATTAGTGTAGTATAAAATGGCAGAAGAAATTAAAATGTGCCATACTGAGTGCTGAAAACAGTTTAGGAGATGGTGTGGATGTCTCTTTAAGAATACGTTCATGCAGTCCTCAGTGGTAGTCAATACAATGAATAGAATGTTCAGAATGAGAGTTAAAGACGCCTTTAAAGATAGTGCACCTTCATGTGCAGTTTTGATCAGCCCATTTCAGGCAAGACATAGGAGAATTAGGAAAAGTGCCGGAGGAGCCCACAAAGAAAACTAGACATGTGGAGAGGCCTTAAATCAAATTTTTGTATACAATATGTGATTAAACTGTCATAGGATGATGTGTACACCAAAAGTGTAGTTATGAAAACAGTCAAATTCACGACGAGACAATCCACAAAAACTTCCTAAAAAGCAGGACCTAATTCAGCAAGTCTTGATGTGTCTGTTGATCAAGAAAAATGGTCACCCTGTTTTCCTGGTTCCTAACTTTCCTGAAGCATCTGCTGTTTGCCTCTTTAGGAGATAGGATACAGGGCTTGGTACAGTTTTGTCTAATACACCTTTTTGTGTTTTAATGCTAAGCTTCAATTTGAGTCAGGCTTTTAGAAATATGATAAATTGTGTTTGCTGGCAAGACAGAACTTTAATGCACATCTGATGACTGTAGCCATCAGTAAGTAAAACCCAGTTAATGTCCATGGGAATAAATGGAGACTCTTAGAATTGATTCTATTTGGGCTAACACGTTGAACTGTGGAGCAGTTAAGGAGGTAAATGCTCCCTTTTAATCTGAGGTTGCTTTTCAAACTTGAGACACCTCCCGGGTATCAACTAGTTTTTTACTTTTAACTTTTGGAATATTAAAGTGAGTGTTGCTCTTGCTGATTTCGTTTCTGTGTCAAAGGAGGCAGAAATGGGTCCTGACTTTTTTAAAGAGATCCTGCTGTTTTCTGTCCTGCATCCGGAATAGATTAAAATATTGGCAAAGCTTAAGGTTCTGGTTATTACTGCAGTTAAACTTCTGTGATTCTTCTTGTTATACAAAAAAGGATTATCATCTTCTTGTAGCCTTTCTTCCCATATATTCATAGTCATGTAGGAAACCCTTTGGTGACATCTTTTCTTTTTCATAATTTTCACATAACTTTCTGTATCTCATTTCCTTTATGAACTGATCTACAATTCCCTTTACCTGTTAGGCTGTGGTTCAGAAAGAGGTGAAAAATGAAGTTTTACATCCTCCAGCTCTTGATGGCTGCCTTTGGACATACCAGTTCCTTTTTCTTAGTAAGATATTCTGATCCTTAACAGCATTCCCCTACAGCCCGATAGCAGAGAGAATGTGAAGAGTGAAAGGTATAAATAAAATAATTTTTTTTCAGAGTTAAAAAACCAGAAAACACTCTTTCATATGAAAATTCTTGGTAAGGCATATAAATCACATTTCCAGTCTGCTAAGTATTGCTACATCAGAGCAGTGTTAGAACATCTGTTTTTCATCCAAAAGTAGTTCAGCAGATCATTTGATGCGTCTTGCTATGAACTCGCATGCAGTTGACATAAAAAGGGGCCCAGTAAAAATTCTTGTGATGTAAATTGCATCTCTAAGTAACTGAACAGTTAGAGATAAATAAGTGGCTTTTTATTAGTAACAGTTTAGATTAATGCTGTAATAAGAATAAACTGGAATTTGCAGACACTTGTTAATTTACTGCTCTGGCTAAAACATACTGAATTTTTCAAATTGAGATCTTTATTAATGAACAGGATAAAAATGCAGCATAATATACATAGCAGCTAACTCTTTGTCTTAAACTGTGGCCACAGAGGTTTCTCTCTGCTCTCTAAGATTGAGGGGTGGGAGTAACAGGCTGTCATTATAATGCTGCTTCTGTTATATTAACATTATAAAGCACACAAAGCTAAGCTTACAAAAAGACATCACAAGAATTTTAAAAGAATAGTATGAGAAATAAAGTTGAATTGAATGGAAGTAGTAAAAGTGGTATGACTGATGAAGTGACATGTTACTGACTGAAGTGAGTAACCTTCTATAGGCTAAATTTATGTCATCCATTAGGGACATTTTTATATCTTTCTCCCTTTATGCATCTACATATTCTCTATGTGCCAGCTAGGACTTTTAATCTCATCCATCAAGAATTCTATATTCTGTAATCTTTTCAGACTAGTATCTCCTGTTATACTTTAATATCAATAGCTTCCTTGCATCCTCCAGAGGAAGGGTTCCTTGTTACACTTTTTTCTGTAATTCTCACAGTTCTTTAAGCTAAAGAGCTATTTGGTTCATTGTTATCCAGCACGAAAGGGACTGCATACACATTGCTTAGTTGCTTATATGTTTTTATTTCTTTATTTTTAGTTTTCTGGCAGATGAGTAATGTAGTATAGCAACCATAAAAATGCTTGTCTACATGTAGGAGCGTGTGTGTATGTGTATACTGGTATTCAGTTTTCTAACAGAGCACTTTCTATGCATCGTTGTTGGCATTTTATTTTTTACAGATCCTGGCCCCAGGTGGGGCCATTGGGCAGTAGCCTTGCCTTTTTGGGCTGAGTTCCTATGCTTTCTTGTAGATAATTTCATGCCCAGTCAAATTCTGAAATGTTCTTTCTGTTCTTGTTTTCTTGTTGGGTCTTGATGTCAGCTACTGCAAAGTAAAAAGAGAAGAAAAGGTTTTTTGAACAGTGACTATGTGTGGTTTCTTCTCTCAGTGCTAGATACTATATCACTACTGAAATATTATCAGTAGTATTTCAACTTGTTATTTTTTTTCTAGGCACTCTTTGGGGAGAAACAAAAGGAAGAGGAAATCAAAAACCTGAAAGATGAAATGTCTCAACTTGCAGAAGATACTGCTGCAAGAATTAGAAAGGCAGTAAGTTACAATGTTTAGAAAGAATGGGAAGATTTTCCTCAGCATAAAAAGCTGTTAGTGCTGCATGGTCATCATGAGCAGTTTTCTTTCAAGTGTTTCGATAATATAGGTAGCAAGGCAGGATGCTGACAGTACTGTACTCTTCAGCTTTGTTATCTAGACCTATATTCTTCTGAACTAAATGCTGTTCTTAAATCTGTCAAGAACCAGAAGTGTTGATGTCAGTGGAAACGCTGGTATAGAGAAGACTGCGCTCTAAAGATGTAAAGAACGGCACTTCAATTTCAGAGATTCTGTTAGCACATCAACAGACTGAGTGTTGTATAGGTATCAAGATATTTATTTTATGATACCTGGCCTCTTCTTGGAAGTTGCTGATGGAAGCTTATCGTGTATGTTCAGATGGTAGGACCTGTTGAAAATTACATTTACCAGATTTATGGCATCTCAGTACTTAAAAATATTCCCCCATTTAGGCAAGAAAGACTCTTCCACCACAGACAGCTAACAATCAGAAGGCTCAACATCACTGCACACTTAGAAAACAGAATTTGGTAGAGAAATTACTAAAAAAATGTTGAAATCTCTTCATGATTTTTGTTATTGTTGCTTTAAGCAGCTGAAAAATTGAAGTTCTTCTGTTAAAAGACTAGTCACAACATTAATTTTCTCTGCGTTGCACCCTATCTGCAGTTAAAATGCAGACTGATCTACCTGGAGGTTCTCAGCAATTATCTGCATGTCGAAGACACTTGCTTTATTTTAAGGCAAACTCCAGGGGCAATAAAGGCTTGTTACAGGCATGTGTTGGCAATGTCTTTTCTTGCAAGTGGCCAGCAGAGTAAAGCAATTATCTCATTTCTAAGTTTTCAGCGGTGTAATTGACATTGCCTCCTTTCACATTCTTCAGTATAACACAATGTGCAGAGGTGCTGTGTAGGGATGAAAGGACCTTTTCAATCCTTTCATTTTGAGAGGTTTCAGGAACACACTGCCTAAATTTTCAGGACCTTTAAAATGAGGGTGAAGGTGGTTTGTGCCTTCTATTTGGTGATTTCCTGAAAGAATCACAAAAATTGTATGGATCGCTTGAAACTGTGATATTTAACGTGATACGTAGTTTGCAGAAGATGTAAGAGCTATAGAGCAGCTAGAGTAACGACTCTAGTGGATTAGTAAATCCAAGGATTTACTATATGTGTGTATATATATATATATATACACATATAAAAACAGGATAGAAAAATATTCACGGGATTAATTTTTAGTTTCTTTTTCGTTTTGATCACAGGTAGACTCTGCAAAGAAGCAATATAACATGCAGATATCTCGACTGACAGAAGAACTCTCAGCTCTTCAGATGGTATGGTGTTGACCAATGAAAGTATTTTTGATAGCAAAACATTGGAGACTTCTAGGGTTTTTTTTATCAAGTAAAATACTAAATTCAGGGAAAAGTAAGTTAATTAAAATATGATTAATGGATAATTGTCTAGGACTATACTTTATTACTGTATAGCACTTTACATCCTGCATGTCTCCAGGCATTAATGCAACATACAGTGTCTCTCACGTTACTTGACAACAGCGACTGTGTGCAGTGTTTTAACAGTTGGTGTAGAGATTCAAATTTAGATGTAAAGGATATTTGCTTTGAAAATTCATTTTTAGTGTGCAAGTTTGCCTTATGTGTATACAGTCATTTACTAAGAATCTTGAATGGCTCTTCATGAAAATATAGTTCTGCGAATCCATGCATTTCTTTATCTAAGAGTGTTCCTTGAGTTACACATATCTTTATAGTTCACAAGCATCTTTACAGTGAGATTCTGTACTCTAGAAAACATTTCCCGTGTGGTGGCTTTTCTTAAGTATCCCGGTTTCTTTCAAGGATAAATAAAGCATGGAAAGCTGAGTATTGCATATCTATAGTTGGGTATGTAGAAATTAAGTATCTGAAAGTTGATAAAGTATGCTGAGAGAAAGTCTGTGCATCATAATCATCATATTCCTGAATGAACCAGGAACTTGAAACAAATAATGTGAGACCAAAAGAGCTGAGTGCATAGGCACCTATTTATGGATTAAATTTCTTAAAGAAAGGTTTCTTTTTATGTGTATTAGTCTGTATAGTGAATGAGACAGATCCTATAGAGAAAATAATCAGCAGGTAAATATAATCAAATGCATACATAGCCGTGGTAAGAATTACATTTACAACGGCTAGTTTTTGGCTTTGTCACTTCCTGAATTTTTATTTTTAGTTATTTTCTTCTAGATTTATTTTTAAAATTACTTTTTAAAAATAGGAATGTGGAGAAAAACGGGGTCAACTTGAACGAGCCATTAGAGAAAAGAGAGCAGTGGAAGAAGAACTTGAAAAGGTAAGGCAATTGCATGCAATTTTTTTTATATCCTGTTTAAGATCTCTTCAGAAGGCAAAGATATATTGATTTTCCCCATTTCTCATGGGGTTTTTTTTCCCCTTAATGTTCTTTTCTTTTTTTAGTAGATATTTGTATTGTAAATTTTCATGTAGTGTTTTAAGGGTTTTTTTGTTGGGTTTGTTTTGTTGGGTTTTTTTAAATCCAAAAAGTGTTTTAAAGCTGTAATACTAAACTGCAAAAGAGGGTTCTTTGAAAAGTGTAAAAAGTAAAAGGAGAGATGTTTGACATAATCGAAAGGATGTTGCTACATTTTACAGTTAAACTTGAGCTCAATAGACAGAAAACTAAATGAATGCCAGATCTTTGAAAACTTTTTTCCAAGTAGCAGCAACAATGATAGAAATTCAATTTTGTTTTAAATCCCTGGAAAATAGGATGCAATGAGGAGTAAGTAGCCTCCTTGTCAGTACTACACTGCCAATCACCAGCGCAAGGTAAAAATTATCTTACATGTAAATTTAAATTTACTCTTCAGATTTACAGGGAAGACAGAGGACATGAATCTGACAACAGAAAACTAGAGCAACTGCATCAGAAATACTTACTTGCAGAAAGTACAAAAGGTGACCTTCAGCTAAGTCTACAGACAACACAAAATAAACTGAAACAACTGGAAATGAAGTAAGTAATGGATGTTACAGAAATTAGAATGGAAAACAATGGAAATTATTTCTGACTATTTAAATTGTTGATTATGTGTTAGGTTTTTGTCACATTTTTTTAGCCAATAGCAAGCATACTATCAAGATACCATAATTTTGAAGCAAGGGCAATTAAAAGAATTAAAGGGGATACCTTGTAAAGAACATCTTTCATTCTATAGCACGTTAAGAACTGCAAGCAGTTGTTTGACAAAAACAATGAAAATAGGAGTATATTATTTGGAATCTTACTGCATTTTTAAATACTGTTTGTAGGAAAAGTTACTCTATGAAATACAATATGGTACACATTTTTAGACCAGGTTGTTTTCAGTGTGGAAAGCGTAGCATTCTCTAGAAGCTTCAGTATTTCTGTACTCCAATGATCGCAAATCCTGTCACTTCGCCAGAGCAATCCTCAGTTGGGAATGTGGAAGTGTTATAAAAATGAAAATCTTCTGTTTCACGTTGTCATTTTACTGAGATTGCTAAAATATTAGATTGGTTTTATGAATTCTGTCATCTTGATAAAGTTCTTTGCTGACTTGTGCATAGTTCTAGCTATCAAGCCAATTAAACATGCTGAGCTGATACCAGCTTTCAGGAAGGAACAGGGGAACAGCTGTACTGGGTCAGACCTTTTCTGTAGTACAGTAGTTGCTCAACTCTTGAGTTCCAACAAGACTTTCCTTCTTTTTCAGCTCTGAGGAAGAGAAATCTCGTTGCCAGGAAGTTATCTGTAAGTTGCAAAGCATTTTGGATTCAGAAAGAGAAAAGAGTGCCTTTGTCAGTGAACAAAGGCTAAAACTTCAGCAAGAGAATGAACAACTGCAAAAAGAAATGGAAGGCTTGAGAAAACTGGCCGTAGAGGCTCAACAAAAAGCTAAAATAAAGGTATGGTTTATATATTTTTGTTTTAACATAAGACTGATGTTTGCTTGATAAGGCAGCATTTCTAAGAGAAAATTATTGAAAGGTTTAAATTAAGGGTGAAAGTTTTAATGATGCATCCTGTTTCTGCTTAAAAGTGTTTTTGATGTAGCATTGTGTGGCCCGAGAATCTATTGGGTAACTCAGTCTCTGACAATTAAATTGTATTTTAACACTTCCAACCTTAATGATTCTATTCTATTCTATTCTATTCTATTCTATTCTATTCTATTCTATTCTATTCTATGTGTTAAATTCTGCTTGATAAGAAAAGTCCAAACGTTCTTTGCTTTTTGTGAGATGAATAGGTTAAACAATACATAGTTTCTTTCAAGTGATTTCACTTATTCCAATTCAGATCTTCATTTCTCTACTGTCTGTAATGTGTTAGGAATCTCTGTACAACTTTCAGTCCAGAGTGTTCCTCTCCTTGTACGTCCATGTTGTCAGAGCAGTGTGTAAGTAATAAATAATTTAATAGTGTGGTTGTCAAACATTAGTTCTGTATTTTCTGGACAGAGAACATTTTTCTATATGAATAGTTGAAAACAAGAAAACTAGCTGAAAAATGGATTTCTTTTTGAATGTGTTTCGTTAAATGCACCTGAACCCACTGCAGGTGGGATAATGAATTATAGTAACCTCAGCAGATTCGTGGTACCTTTTGGCTTCTGAAGGGAGGAGCTTGATCCTTGATGTGCTTTCTAAATGTATAAAGCTGATACTTTCCCCTCTGATCTTAACTCTGGGAGTATAAAGATATTGAAAAGGAATCTAAGAATCTGCAGCAATGAAGAAGACTTCAATAAGCAGTTTTACATGTTATGAATGGGGATCGTCTCAAATCCGGTTTTTGCTTTGCACCACAAGATAAAGGAAGCAGTCAAATGAAACGGGAAGTCTTGTTCTAACTTCAGGACCCTTTGGTCAAACATAGTTTAAAAACGAAGGATCAGAGTCTTGGAACAGATAGGCAGCGGTTACAAAGCGTATACCAGATCTTTGTCTGTCTCATTTTTAATTAGTCTTCCATTATTGTCACAGATAAGATTTATTGCTTGCTTTCATTTTCCTCTGATGTACAAAGGAATTTTAGATGCAGTTAGGATCTTAACTCCTAACACATTTTAGCTAGATGAAAAAGAAAGAATGTGTTTCTGTGGAGAAAACACAAGGGAGAGAAAGATTATTCACAAAAATAAGCATACACAGCTCATTATCCTTTATTGTCAGTTGTACTATTTGCTTAAATTGGCTATGGAATATGTATCTATTTGAGCATATAATTACAAGTTTAATTATTGCATGTTACATGCTTTCAACAAATGTTTATAAATTAACTCAGGTGTTGGAAAAAAAATAGTAAAAAGTGAGAGACTTGATTGTACCTGGTTTGTGTTCTTTGTAGATAAGCACAATGGAGCATGAGCACGCTGTGAAAGAACACGGATATGAAGCTCGACTTAAGGAAATGGAAGACACCAGTCAAAAGTCTACTGCTGAACTTAGGCGGCTTTTAGTAGCACAGCAAAAAGCAACAAATCGGTGGAAAGAAGAAACAAAAAATCTTACTGACACTACAGAAGCCAGGATCAGTAAGCTAAAGTAAGCGCCCTTTTGTTCCTCTTCTGGAAGCTGTTACAGTTTCAGTTACTGTTTGGTGTATGGCAGTGGACCAGTGGTGAAAAACCATCAAGAGCACACCATCTGGAGTAGATGACGTGCTTCTAGCAAAACAAGAAAGAATGTTCTAAGGAGAACTGTTAGTCCTGAAATAAAAATTTTGCATCTTGTTGATGTGTGTGAATTTCGTAATGACAAAATATAAATGGACTATATTACTTTTGTTTTTTTCTTTGAAGATATAGCATGCTTAGTTTAGAGAATTTTAGTTTTGGATTATGAAAATCTCTGTAGCTAGTCAGAACAGTCACCATAAAATCCGTTGTGGAGTGAGTCTCCAGGCTTCTAAAACAAGCTGGAAAAAAACCTATTGGGATGCAGGTCTGATTTTCTTTCCTGAGCAGTTGCTGTCATAAATGAGGATATAAACAAGTTGTGTGATTGCCGTAAGCAAAAATATGATATAAATTTTACTTTTCTCTTAATTCATACAGGTTGCCAGGTAACTAGCTGATACTTGTATTCCCAGCGCAGAATATAAGAGTATTTTCAGTTTTGAAAGGACTTAGTAACAAGGGTGTCTCATGCAACAGACACAGATACAGACTGCATATGATTCCTAGGTGCTGGGGAATAGAACCACTGTGGGGGAATATGGTGCCTGTAAACCTATACGCAGACAGACATCAACTGGTTTAGAGAACACAGTAGTGTTACTGGAAATGAGTCGGTAGAGAAGGAAATATTCCAATGAGAAATTAGTTATGTGCAAGATCTGTCTGAAATAAAGTATACAAACTTATCTCTGTTTTAAATATGTACTTCTATAGATAGTGTTTTTTTCTACATGGACGTCAATATCTATTAAAAATGTTAAGAATCCACGCTGATAAGCTTATGAAATAGGCAGATACGGTATCTATGTTCATCTTGGTTGTCCTTTTCAGTGTGTGGACACAGTGCCCAGTGTTAAAATGCAAATTGATCTGTGCACAGTGGATTTTCTGGTATTGCCTTCCTCCACCTCAGCTTCCTCACGTGTCTTGTGTTTGGCTGGCAAGTAACAGCCAAACTGTGGCTAGTTGTGAGCTGACACACGTACTTGCTCAATTGTGGTTGGCCAGCTAGCTGGTGCTTGTAGGAGGCCAAGTTTTAAATGGACTTTCTCTCATTAAAGACAAAGATATATATTTGCTTCATGCTTTAGTTGATTTCTAAGCTCTTCTAAGAGGAAACTCTTATCAGTTAGATTAAGTAAACTATAAATTAGAGATTAAATTAGCCTGATATTTTTATAGAACTTCTTAGAAGTTCATGTCCTCAGGATCTCTTCCTCTTCAAAATTGGTTGAAGATTTGGAGGAGATTGACAGACTGATGCACAGTAACTTCTAAACTAGGAAGCCTGGTTTCCTAAATCTAATTTCTTTATAATTAAAACAGTTAGAGAAGAATATAACATTGCATGTATGATGAGCTTTTAGGAAGTGCATTCAGTGGGTTTTAGAAGAAAAAAAACAGGGTATGCAGCTTTGTTAATTTGAGAAATTTGAAATGACCCTTTAACTTTAGTCACTTAAAGCACGTGGTGCACTCATATATAGTTCACTACTCAGATTGATTTTAGAAGTTACTATCACGTTAACAGGGAAGCAAAATTTTTGCCCTATTTAAAATTTGAAACTTGTGAATTCTAGCTTTTATTTTCTTTGGAGTAATGTTCAAGGTTTTCATGTTTTTTATTAGAGTGGTTTACATATTCTCAGCTCGAACCATAGTATTTCCAGCATCCTGTGCAATTTTTGGAGTCACATTTTTTTAAGCATGGCTTGATATTTCTTAGTTGTCAGAATGTCAATGGTACAAGTGGAACTAGAACCCATTTCTAAACTTGAGCAAGGAAAATAACTTCCTGAAAATACTGCCTACAACAAATCTACCCTACCACTGCTCTTAACTTGGTTTTCCATCTTTTTTAGAGAAGTATGTGAATTTGACCTCCAGTGAACTTGGCAAATAGTCTGACATGTAGTAGGTCTTCCCTTTGAAACCAGTTTCGTTCCTCTTTAAAATGACAGTGTCTATCACGACTAGTTGTACCTATTTTCTGTCCAAATAGAGGAATGCTCTGAGTTCCAGCCTGCTTGAAATACAAGAATGATTGATAAAACATTTATTGATGACCTTTCTGTTTTACTTGCAGCTTCACTGATCTACTTTTCATTTTTTCATATGCTCCTTTTCTGAGTGCTTAGAACACTTTGTAGTAGTAGTGGATTGTTATCTATGATAACTAGTTCAATTTAAATTTTTCAAATAGTTCAAAATCATATTAAATCCAACTAGGGAGAACACTTGTGCCCATTTTCTAGAAAAACAAATCCTACAAAATCGCTCTGGTCATTTTTACTTCTCCTGAGTAAACAGTTTGGGATTTTTTACCTTATGTGTCCAGATATAGGCTGGCTTTATTTTGCCTCAAAAAATACTGTGTTTTGCAAAGATTACTAAATGCTCCTGTAAAAAGGCAAAAAGTCTCTTTCAGAAGGCATCACAGTGTTGAGCACATCTGCAAGACACTGGGAGCTGTACTTATTCACTGACGGTTTTGGTGGTATAGCTTCACTGTAAGTTATTAGCTGGGTCCTGCTAAAGCTTTTTTGACATCTTTTGTAAATACAGTAACTGGAGAAGAAAAATATTCGGTAGAGTTTCACGCTAAGGTAAATTTAAGCAGTTAAACTGGTGGTTTATTTTCTGTAAATGAAACTACAAACACTCTCACAGTTGAGCGTCTAGGTTCATAACCAGATCCTGAGTTTAGTTCAGTAATTGCCAATTAAAAGGGAAGAATTGCAGACTTGCAAAACAATTAAAGTTGTCTGTGAAACAGCTATTTTCCTTCTTCAAGCTTAAGTGTTAAAATGTTGTTATAGTGGACCAAAAGCTTTAGACCTTATTTATCTGCAGCAAAATGCTGACATAGAAAATATAAGAGACATGACAGGAAGTCTGCTTTGTCAGTCTGCATGAAAAATAGGTAAGTTTTGAAAATCTCCCAGCTTATGTGAGAGACTGCCTATGTGGCATCATCTGGAAAATTCTTGCAATAATTTAACATCCTTTATCAGAGAATACTGCCTGATGAGCAGAATAGAAAAAATATTCATCTCATATTAAAAATTGTAAGTCCACACTAAGTCCACGTGATTTTCTGTGACTTCAGTAGATAGTTTGGTGAAAGTCTAAAAGCAAAGTCAGTGACTCTAAGATGATTTCATAGGTGATGCTTTCACATACTGTATAAGCTAGAATCAGAAGTTTTTATCAGGCATTTGCTCTATCTAACAAGGAAGCCGGCAATAGAAACAAGTTTCTTCTCTGCTAGAAGGTTGTAATCTAAACTGACATAAGGAATTTCACAATTAAATCTGTGCAGTATGCTCTGATATTCCGGTGACAAGTGGCTATAACAGAACCAGTGTTACCTAGAAAATTTAAAACCAGCTTTTTTTTTTACATTATATGCATTACGAGATACCTAGCTATATAGTGCAGAATGCAGTTGGTATGAAAATTAGCTCCTAAGTTACACAGTAATAGTTATTCAGTGCAAAGTCCTTCCTTATATTAGAAATGAATAATTAGCATATTTATTTTAATCTTATCACAATAACATTTTAATTATTTTGACTTCAAGTACAGAATAGCAAATCACTCCTTTCTTTGTTGTGAAGTAAAGGTTTCTGAGTATTTAAAAAGCAAAATTTTGCAGCAAATGCATTTAACACAAATATCAGCAAGATCGCTAAATAATAGACTGGTAGTGGGTAAGCAGGGTCTATTGAATTAAAGGCTCTGAAAGTTCTCTTGAGGCTAATGCAGGAAATGGTATCACCAAGCCTTATAGCAGGGTCCAAGTGAATGGCTGATGTTCACCCAGCTTTCCTACATACGTACATTTTTAAGTTTATGTGGTTTTGAGAGGGTTAGTTAAGCTGTGAGCTTGTAAGGAAAACTGACTTACCTTCCTTAAAAACTTCATCTTGTCATGACTGAGCAGCAAGGCTTAGATGAAGATACCAACATACTCTTTTGGGATTTAAACAGAGAGCTCTCCAAGTTCAGCACCGTATTATGGTTATTTAGTATATTTTGAGGGCAGTCTGAGACATTCCTTGGCACTTCATGTATTGTTCAATGTATCGAATTCATGTAAATATATGAACAAATACAGAGATTGTGTTGGTGACATGTAGCAGAATTTGGTTTTAATAAGAGTTATTTCTCTTACAGCATAGTAATGTGCTTTATAAGTGAATGTTTTTCAGGAAGTTATAAACTTCGTAACAAAGTCATCTCTCTGTATACTGAGGAGGCAATTTACATGAAAGTATTTTATATTGCATTTCACCACAAGCTTGCTGTTAGTGCAGCTCTCATAAGCACTGAGTCAGTGTCTCATTTGTTAGTGTAGGTGTTTCCCATTCCTTTGCCTTAAATTCATGATCTGTTGTGGGTTTTCAGTTCTATCCTTATTACCTTCATTTTCCATGTGAAGGTGTCTGAAACATTTTGGTTTCCTTCCTAACTTCCCAGCAGCAACTGCTAACTTTTCCCTATCCTGTGCTGCTTATTTGTCGTCATTTAAGTCTCCAGTGTTTTGTTTGGGAGGTGTAATACATATGCCTAAAGGAAACATTAAATAAATATTTTTTTAGAAATGAAGCAACATCAGTGAAAGTTAGGTGGTTTTTATTTTTTTTTTTTAAAAGAAAAAGTAAATTTGGCAACTTGTAACACTAGAGCAGAGTGGTGATTTTTTAAATAATTTGAGAATCTAGTGGATCAGTGAAAAACCTGTGGATAAAAATGTTGATAAATAAACTGATACTTTCAGGCTTCACTGAAAATTATTCTGTGCTTTCTTGGACACTTGGGTCCTAGTTAAAGTTAAACATGTAATGATTGCCTATAAAACTGAACTTGGAATTAAAAAAACAGTGCTGAAACAGTAGGCAATGCATTGAATACTTACAGACTAAATTTCCTTCATAAAAGTACATTATAGTCTTCACTTACGAGGAGAGTTTTCTTCACTCTAAGCAGCTAAGATGCTGTACACTTTTAGAAGGGTTTATTGGTAATAGACCTCATCTTCACCTTGCAAGAGGGCAAGGAACCAGTTTTACTTCAATGTGCTTGTGCCAAAAGTCAATCTTGAAGGTACTAAGACGGTCAGTGCTTCTTGCAACACAGGTCATAGTTTCAAATAAAAACATTGCTCTTGGCAGCATGACTAACCACTCATGACTAGTGTTTATTCTCTTTATTTCTGCAAAACACCCAGTCTGGCAGACTATGAAACGAAGCTGTTCTGACTCTTGCATCGATTTTAGATGTACTTTGAGTTTTAATGACATCTACTAAAGTGAACTTAGAAAGCAAATATTTACAATTATAAAATAGTTATGCAAATGAAATATTACTGTTAAAGGTTGTAAAAAGAAGTGGTGTGGCACTCGTATTTACATAAAGATGAGTTGTGCCAAGGCTTTTCTATTCAATTTAGGTTGTTTCTTTCTGTAAGAATGTGTATGTACGTAAAAAAATTATTTAATCTGTATCTGTTCGTATATCTTTATAGACACATACAGAAACTATCAGCCTCAGATTAAGGTTGGGAGAATTTTATCTTTTAAGTTAAGGTGAATGTCATGCTGCTTACAGACCAGTACTGGGTTTGGCTGGGATGGAGTTAATTTTCTCTATAGCAGCCTGCATGGTGCTGTGGTTTAGATCTGTGACTGAAATAGTGTTGATAACACAAATGTTTTAGCTGTTGCTGAACAGTGCTGATACAGTGTCAAGGCGTTCTCTGTTTCTCACTCTTGCCACCCCAGCGAGGAGGCTGGCAGTGGGCAAGAAGTTGGGACAGGACACAGCCAGGACAGCTGACCCCACCTGACCAAAGGGATATTCCATACCATATGATGTCATGTTCACCGTAAGAACTGGGTGGAAGTTCTTCCAAAGTAGCTGTGGTTTGGATGCGGGCTGGGTATTGGTCTGCTGGTGAGGAGTGACTGCTTTTGCATCAATTATTTTTTTTTTTTCCCCTTCACTTATTAAGCTTTTTCTTGACCTCTGAGGGTTTTTTCACCTGTACCCTTATGGTTCTCTCCCCCTTCCCTCTGGTGGGAAGTGAGCAAGCAGCTGGGTGGGGCTTACCTTGCCAGCTGGGTCAATCCACCTCAAGACAAAAGGACAGATGTAGACTTTGAGACAGAAATGTGTTACTTACCAATTTTATTTGAATTGGTTTGTTTATTTGCTGTGTTTCAATAGGCTGGCATTTTGACAGTTGCATCTCTGCTAGGATCTGAGATTGAAGCACCAATTCAGTTCTGACCAGGAATAACTAGTAGAATGAACTTCAGAGAGGCAAAACATCATCTTTCATGTTCTTTATAGAGGTTTAGATGGGAAATAATGAGAGAAATACAGAAATTCTAAAACTAGCAAACTTATTTCTAAAGGTAATTTTTTTCATAACATAAAAAGAGCCTTTAAGTCTTGGTGAATAATTTAACTATTACATGTTCATTAGTTTAGTAACTGACACTTAATTGAGTTTCTGTTTGACTTTTTTTCTCTCCCTGTGTATAGAACATTAAGTAATCTAAATAACCAAGTCAGAATTAGGTTTAATGTTTAAAAAGTTATTTTGATCTTCAGTGTCACTTTTGCACAGTTGTGTGAAATTTGATAAGAAATAGAAGCAATCCATGGTGTTGTTGCTGGTCTACAGGGTGTAGGGCTTCCAATTCTGAAGTGGTAAGCTCTAAGATGGTTGTCAGTCTGAGTGTCCCAAAACTTCAAGAGACTTAGGTGATCTGCCTTTGACAGCTGTGGTAAAAACCCAGTATCCAGTGCTTCCAGCTTCCGTTACCTTTCTTGTCTTCATTTGAAAGAATTTACTTTTGGAAGAAATGATGAATATATACACGTATTTTTAAAGGCTCTTGCTTTCACTGAAGTACTGTAATCTAGAAAAACAGTTCCTGTGTTCATATTTGGGGGAAAGAGTCTGACTAGGACTGTTCTTATTACCTTACAGCATTGTATATAAAACTATAGAGTTCTTCAGACTTAAGCCAAGAAGAATAAATGACAGTGATAAAAAGCGACATCAGCAATACCAAAGGAATATGTAAGAAATTTTGTAAATTGGAAGGAGACAAACTTCAGTAACCACAGAATACAGGATAGCTAGAGGAAAGGTGAGAGAGAAAGTTCTGACAACAGAATTTAAGCAAAACCAGGGTAATCGGATCTGCCACCATTTACTAAAAGAAAATAAAGCAAAATACGCAAGTTTAAAAAACAAGGGCAGATTATTCATTCATTCTGTATGTCCACCTCAGCTGATCTGTACTTACATTAACTAGGTTAAACAAATAAAAAGAGGCTGTAATACAAGTAATAAGGGATGGTTAATCCCTTCTAATTGGCATATCAGTATTTTTCATAGATTTTTGTTCTAATCCTGAGAATGAAGAAGAGAATTGGGATAAATTGAAGGATTTGGCAGATAACCAGTGGTTACACATAAACCCTTACCAGACTCCTCACCAGTGGCCAACACCAAGAGCACATCTTTGTTGAACATGATTTTGGTCGGACCGGGGATCAGAACAAGCTTCACAGTGATAAACAAAGTGTCATATTCAATCAAGTGACTGAATTATCCACAGAGTGCCCTTCGCTGGAGTAGATCTTGAAAACAGATGGGAAAAAGATAGATCTTGTAACTTGACTAACAGGAAATTGACAGTTCTCTCAACTTTGCTATGAATATTACTTTGGGCTGTTAGACATGTGGATGATTGCTCAGTTAAGGTACAGTTTAGCCTGAGCAGGGGTACTAATAGGTATACATGAGCCTTTTCTTTTTTTTGGAAATATAAACTGAACCTGCAAAACAAACAGTACAAGACAATTTATGAACATTGGCTTAAATGATAAAGAAGACACTTTGATGTAACAATGGATTTGAGGAGCTTTAAAAATCTTAACTATTTAACTAATTAGAAAATAATAAAATTTAATACCAATACATAGTATGAACAGATTGGTAAATGAATGATATTAACCATTTGCCACTGTTTTCTAGTGAGGGTCAGGGAGAGGGGGAATCAAAAACATTTGTTGTAACATAAGCCAGTTATATTTGAACAACTATAAGGAATGGTTTTATTTTTTTTACATTCACTTGAATTATAATTGTCAGTACTTACAAAAAGGGAATCCTTGGCCATATTGTTTTTAAATTGAAATACTTTGCTTAGCTTAAGTCATCTGATTGCAGCTATTTTGGGTGTCTTTGTTCCAGTTTCTGCTTCTGAAACATTTCTGTGTCATAGTGTCCCTGACTCATCGGTAGCCATGTGTGGTTTTTTGAGTTCTCAGTTTTATCTTTTCTATAAATGAGAAGAATCTGCCTCTGAAGAACCACAGGTTTTGGTGCCTGTGTTGGCCAGGACTGCCTTCCGCTTCTCCCTACATCCTGTATGGTACATTGAGTGAATTGCACAGCATCTTGAGATGAAGAAGTTTCCTCCATTTCTAAAACATTATTCTTGGCTGCACTTCTGTAATGTTTGGCAGCCATAGCTGCTTATTTTAAGATGTTCATTAAAGAAAAAAATTAACAGGATGAGAGACAGCTGCAGGTACTGGCAGCATACAAAATTCATAATTACTAAGAGTAACTGAAGCATATTATAGTATAATTCAACGAAAAAAACAGCTGGCACATGCTATATTTGTCATATGAGAGCTTTGCAGAATGTACTTGCTACAGCTGGCGGATTTATCACCCGTCTGCCAAAGTGCTAAAAGCTCACCTTTTGTTTCTTACTGGCTTAACAAAGACAATATGGGGTAGGGATTGATTTGATTATTCAGCATAAGTGTTACTGCTCAATCTTAGTATTGAAATCTGATAATGTGTGTTTGAGGGAGGGTTAACAGTCAGAATGAATCAATTGTCTAGCTCAGGAGCCATTGCATGTCCTTACACTTACAAGGTTAAACCGTTTTCTTTAAATACATGTTCAGTGTGATCTCATTATAAAAATAATTTCTTCATATACAGCTCTCTACGAGCATGTAAACTGTTTATGGCCTGTGCTGCTAAGGGTGCTAATTCCACACTACAGTGCAAGTATAGAAGACAGATTGTTTTCAGTAACTAAGAAGTTTTAATTTAGAACACTAACCTATTTCTAAGATGATTTAATAATAAAGATGGTGTGTCAGAATTTAAGAATTTCCTTATTTTCAAAGCCTTTTTTACTAGCGTAGTTAAACTCAAACACAGGCAGTCTATACATTGTAAGTAGTAGTTTTCCAGGGAGCTTATTTTGAAAAGGTGTGTATGAAAAGATATGGCAGGAATTCTATAAAAATTCAGTTTTGATAATAAAATGGTTTATAAAATCTGAACTTTGAAAACTCAGCTCTTCGTTAGGGCTCCTGTATTGAACACGCTTCATCTTGCTTGGTATTGATTACAGAGGACAAGTTGCAATAGTAGTGTTAAGTATTAACATACTGTCTTGATCCTGCAATTTTAATCCATCTTTAACTCTTATTTTATATAAAAAGGTTCACATGTGGTAACACAGATGTATATAATTTTAAGTGTTTAACATCGTTTAAATATCTGCCTGTGTACTGTCATTTTTATAGCAGCTAGTCAAAAGTTGTTCAACTGTGTTTTTATGATACTTACCTGGGATTGGGTCAAGGGGTTGGTTGAGAACCGAGGAGTGGAAACTACCAGCGAGATATACTCGCACCCTTATGTTAACAGAAATATTGCAATGTCGTCTTTCAAGTACCATATAGCAGTTTTCAAACTTGTGTGAAATACTAAGTTTAATTTAAGAACTAAATGCCATTATTAAAATAGCAGAGGCTTTTTAAGATGGAGATTTGAGGTTACAGTATCTCCTACCTTACCTGCATTCCCCCAGAAGAATAAAGGCTTTAGCTTCCTTTACAGTGCATGTAGTTTCAGTAATAGGCAGAGCACCTAAAGGTTATATATATATAAAGGTTATATGCTTTCTCAGCATTGTCAATGTGCTACGTATTTGTGAAGGTGATTGCATTTCAGCATGCTTTCAACTTGGGGAAGGAAAGTGAAGTGAGAATAGATTTGAAGATTCTCCTTCACGAATAGATTGGAACCTCCACATAGAAGGTGAAACTGGTGGCAAGAATCTTGATCACACCATTTCTTGTGATGCCTGTTGCTAGTGGAGTAGTGACTGGTCAAAGGTTAGAGCAGCCTGTTTAGTTCTGCATCTTTCTCTAGCTAAAATTACCAAAGTCAGAGATTTTTCCATCTTTGGTCATCCCTCTTCTGCGGTGGCTTGTGATGACAGGAAGCAAGAACCGTTTCCATTGAGCACAAACTCAGATGTCTGCAATAACGCAGGTATTTTTTGTCTTCAATACTATACAAATGTAGGATCACTGAAACTCATTCAGTATAAAAGTAAAAAGACCGTTTTGAAGAAGGTGATGTTTTCCTTCATGAAGTGTTACATTGTTGTCTGTCTCACAGGTATAGAATGATTTGGGTTTACGTACTTCAAAGCACCTTTAAAAATGTCCACATTGAAGTTTGGTTATGGGACACTAATTTAGAATGCTAATCTAAAAATTGTATATACTATGCAAATGCAGAGTGTATTAAGAGCAACGCTGTAATTAAAAATACACCATAAGCCCCTACAGTGTAATGAAGTACCTCTGAAATTATGTTCTGATAACTGATGCCCTGCTGTGTGTTAATCAGCATCTTTTCTTATTAATAGAAGCGAGCTGAGTCAACAAAAACTTCGTAGCCAGGAGCTCATTTCTCAGCTGGAAATGGCAAATGAAAAGATAACTGAGGTAAGATAATGACTGATACCACAGCTACTTTCACTTACAAACTAATGCACACATGCACACTAGAATCATAATGGAAACCTATTTAGATCAGTTACTTTGCTGGTTTAGAAAAAAATTACAAATTTTTGACAGTAATAGTCGTAACTAGAAAACCCCACTGTTTCTGCTGACTGACATGTTCAAATGGCCGGAAGACAAATTAACTTTCATCTCAAATCACAAGAAAAGCTAAAGGCGAGGTCATCTTTCAAGGTTGCTAATCTGGAAATTTTGGACAATTCGGGAAATGTTTCTGAAGTCACTTCTGCCTGTGTATGCATGCGTACCTCTAAACAGGAGTAGGCATTGTGTTATGGATAATGTAGCATGTGCAGAGATACCAACTTCTCAGCATACTAGAAGTATACTATTATTTACACTGTATGTGCATATATGCATATAGAGAAAAGGATTATCCATTAAAGATTAAGGACAGGGCTGTTTTGGAATGTGCATTGTTCAGTAATGGCCACTTTAGACAACAGCTATCCTGTCAGCCTCATAAATCTGAGGCAACATCAAATTCTATCTAGGATAAGTCTTTCTGTCGTTTTTTTTGTATTGCTGTATTATTTAGTGGAGAAAAATGGGGCTGATACAAGAATAGATTTCTGTAAGTAAAAGATGGTTAATGCAGACTTTATGCCTACACTTTGATGAAGAGAAGAAATCTGTAGCAAGTTTATCATCTTATTATCTAGTATATTCTTTTTCCTTCTATGTACAGCTAAAACATTTACATTGTAAGACTGTGTAAATTAAATTACCTGGATTCAAAAGTCCGCTTTTATGTGTCTTACTTCAAGATAGTGAAATGAGTAAAACTTCCTCCGCAGATTGCTCTGATTGGAAAGGTCATATGATACCATATTTGAGCTGGAAATTCTCTGTAATGTGTCAGCAGTATGTCTTCAGTCTTATTGTAAGTGGTAAACAGTTCCATTTAAGCTTTTTCACTACAGCGTATATGGATCCAGTAAAAAGAACTTTGCATTTGTAATGAGATATTTCATTTACACAGGATGAAAAATTAATGCTGGAGTATCGAGAATACATCAATAGGCTTCAAAGACGACTAAGCCAGGCAGAACAGAGGGCAGCTACAGCAGCTCAAAAGGTACAAAACTAACAAAAGTCTCGTTGTCTAAGTGCATTTCAAAAATCCCATTGAATATTACAAAAATATTCACTTTGTATCACCAGGCAGAGGTGATCATTAGGTGCAGTATTACTAACACAGTTTTAACAACAAGCTTGTATTTTGGATGCATCATCGCAAAACTGGTGCATATTCAATTAAATGCCACCTTCTGACAGGATGCTTAAATGACAGTATAGATTTGTTTATGGAAACAAATTTGATGCAAATTAGATTTGTGTGGTTCAAAAATGTGTGAATGAAGGTGTATGATCATTCAGTCTTCGCAAATGGCAGCAAGTTAACAAAGAGGAAAAACCTGAGCTGCAGCTCCTGTTTACAGAAGGCAGGCTTTTTTAGCTTGGTGTAACCTGCGGCAGTCACAAATGACAGTTTCATGTGATAAAGAGCAAATGTTGTGTTGATTCCTACACCTGTCTCCTGGGGAGTCTGATTTAAAACAAGGCATGTCTTGAGCTGATGGCTAGAGAGCTGCCGTTATAAAAATCGCTAGGCAGAATAGCTGTTTTGTTGGAATTCTGTTTGTGGGTTCTTTTCAGCCAAATAATTTTTTTTTCGTCTAATTTATTGTGTGGCTGCATAGAGAGCATGGAGAAATGCTCTGCAGTGGTTGCAGGACAGAATTGATATTGAGAACCTGTTTAGTGTTCATCGAAGTGCAACCTTGAGTTTCCTCTGTCATGTCATGTGAACTCCCAGAGTTGTTAACTTCTTGTCTGTCCACCTGCATTTTCATTAATGGCTTCCAGTAGCTGTGTCCCCAAAGATCGCTGGGTATTAGGAAGAAATTCTTCCCTGTGAGGGTGGTGAGGCCCTGGCACAGGGTGCCCAGAGAAGCTGTGGAGACCCCATCCCTGGCAGTGTTCAAGGCCAGGCTGGATGGGGCTTTGGGCAGCCTGGTCTGGTGGAGGGTGTCCCTGCCCATGGCAGGGGGGTTGGAACTAGATGGTTTTGAGGTCTGTGATTGTATGATGTACACCCCACTGCAGTTATCGTCAGTTATGTGTAACAGACTTGGTAAGTCCTTCAATGTCAAAAATACTCAAAATTGTACAGACAGAGTAGTAAATACATGTTTCTTCCAGACTCTGGGCAGCAGAGCAGGAAGGGATAGTGTATGTATCTCACTGCCATCGTGAACATTTCAGTGATTCTGAAAACTTCAGAGGAGATGTCTGTTAGAGCCATTTACATGGCCAAGGCCTCCTTGTGCACCATTGTGATCAATTAATGAGCTGAACTGTTGCTGTCTTCTTTTTTCCAGTTCTCGTACAAGTCAGTTCCAGCTTTGAGCAGTACTATTAAATATTTCTAGACATTAAGGATATTGGGAGGAAAGGTTTTCTTCTTTCCAGAGAAGCTTTGGGCTTTAATTATCTAAACCCTGTGCTACCCGTAATTCTGTATTTTCTCAACTGGACCGTAGGTGGGGTTTTTTTGCATCCAACACTATTTTTTCCCTTCTATTCAAGCTATACATTTTGAAGCAAATCCCATGGGGGGGTTCATACACTGGGTTCGCTTACTTGCCAAGCAAATTTGTTACTCAGGTTAGTTTCCTATTAAGTAAAGGTGGTCTTTCTGCCTCCTGATTTTTTACAGTGATTGAGGAAATAATTTTGCAAATTGTAGCTTATTAATGTGGGTGATCCCATGTGAGTTGCAGAGAGGAAATGTTTGGTTGATTTAAACGGTCCAATTAGGACAAATGGCTGCTTTTTTTTTTTTCCCCCAAGAGCAGTGAATAAATGGGCAGAGCTGCCAAGCTATCATAACTTAAGCTGTGTTTCCTGGTTGTAAATGCTCTCTGTCATGACAAGGTCTACCCAGCTGGTGAAGATTTGCTCCGAGTGATTTATTTTTTTGATTTAATTTTTTTAACCTCTTGTTTGTTACATGGAGCTGTTCAGCTCTAATACTTCTGATGTGCTACCTTCCCTTAAAAAAAGTCATGTCACCTTTCAAGGGAGTGAATTCCTCTGTTCATGAAAACATCAATAATTACCTGTTCCTTACCAGTCTCCCTCTGAAAGGTAACAAAGAGATTTGATAACATGTTTAGCAGCTAAATTGCTGTCCAGACCTTGTTGCCAGGCTTCAGAACTGCCTTGCCACCTTGAGGCTTGGCAGAGGTTACTGCTGCCAGCTGTCAAGCATGGCTTCTTTGTAGTGACTTCAGAACTTCAGCCCCCTCCTCTCCCCAAAAGACAACATACCAGCACTGTCGCGGTAAAGGCTGGCAAAAAGAGGACTCCAGGAGTACTGCTACAGGAATGGCTGCTCCTCTGAATCTGAAGAAACACAAGGTGTTTATTCTCCTTTAGCTCTCAGAAGACTGAATGCTCGTGCATGTGCTTCCTCAGATTCAGAACGGTAACTCCTCTCTGATTCTCAGTCTGTAGGTTGAGGGTTACTTTCTGACTTGACTTAACCGTGTGTGCTCATTACGTTATCTGGCTTACTTGTAAAATTACATCCAATATAGGCTAGAACCGGGCTATTAGGGAGTCTAGAAATTACACTTCTATTGTGGTCAGTTCAATGACTATAAATCTTAGTTTGTTATTAAATAATAGTAAGAAACATGAAAAATTACAGGATAATATTTGCACAGGTTTAAAATATGGGTATTCTATGTAGATCTTTCAAGCGTACTCCTGCTACCTAATCTTTTACCATCTTCAATTCTTGGGGTCTGAAATAAGACAAAAGCAGTAGTCCTTGACAGAGAGCATTGTAAATTCTATTTACCCCAAATGCCCATTTACCTATGCTTGTTCCCTCTCCTTCATGCCATCTTCCATATTGAAGTTCTGCTGATATTTTGATCTTATAAAAAACTATCTGCTTGTTTTTAATTACAGCTCAGCCTGATAACTACACAGAAGAAAAAAGCTGCTTCCCTGAAAGATCTGGAAAATATTTAAATATGTCTTCTTCATTCACACCACGGTGGAGTTAAGAAGATTGCTGGAGAAACTTCATATTGGAGCTTTAAAGTCAAATGCATAGCAAGGCTTGTAAAACTTAAGATGAACATTTTCTTGTTTATTCAGGTAAGAAAGGGGTGGATGAAGATACTCTGTCTGTATGCATAGTAAAGATTGGAAGAAGGCTGTGAAATTACGTAATCGAAGTCTTTTAATGTAGCAGGTGATACAGTGCTGTCTTCTTTTTGGTCTAAAACCCACCAGCTTCAACTATGACAGGATTGTGTACAGGGAATAGGTTAACGTATTGAAATTCATGAACAGCTTTGCTTGCATACACTCGATACCTTTAATCGTATCGCAGTGCAGTAACTTGGGAACATTTTGAAGATCTTTTATGAATTGTAGTAAGACACTGATTACATCATGAACGTCAAATTGTTGCTGTTCTTACAGTAGGCATTACAGCTGCGGAATGTCTCCGTTGCCTTCCAGTTTTAAGAACTCGATTCAGTGTGTTCTGATGCCCCATGGCAAGTGAATAAAATGCTGCTCTGGCTATTCGTACAGCTCGTTTCCAAGGACTGTTACCTTTCTTCAGTTGTGATTTTATTCCTGTTTTACAATTGTTCCTTGCTTTCCCGTTGATCTGCTCGCTTGGGTTGTATGTGTCTGGGATTGGGTTCTCTGTTACTTCAATTTGTACAAACCTGGTGCAGGTACCCAGTCCTGCAGCTTTCATGCATTTTGAATAGAATAGAATAGAATCATTAAGGTTGGAAGGGACCTCAAGGATCATCTAGTCCAACCATCCCCCCACCACCTATTACCCACTAAACCACGTCCCTAAGTACCACATCTAACCTTTCCTTAAACACCCTCAGGGATGGTGACTCCACCACCTCCCTGGGCAACCCGTTCCAGTGCCCGACCACCCTTTCCGAGAAGAATTTTATCCTCATCTCCAACCTGAACGTTTGAATTCTACAGCTGCCAGTATGTGGGAGTCCTCTTGGGTTTCACAGTTGAGAAACTTTATCTGTATCATTCTAAATTTAGAGCTGAACTGTTTTCTCTTTCAGCATACATTATAAACATTTGATAGGTGTTACCTGATGTTGAAGTGCTCCCATCTCAGACTTAGTGATGTAATTTCTTGCCCTTCCTCTTAAATGTGAAGAATATCATTGTGGTTTATAACTTCTAATTCAGTTGATGGCTAATGCTTACCCAGTGCTCCATGAGAACTGTTGGTTTGGACTAACAAATCCACACGTCTGCCGCAGTGGATCTTCACCATCTTTGCATTTTAGAGGACAGATGTAAGAGCTTGTGCCACCTCCTGCAACCCTGGCTGTTCAAGTAGAGCCTGCAAGAGGGACGTAACATCAAGAAAAAAATTCTACTTACTGCAGAGGACATTACTAGGTCCTACAGTTGTACACCCTTCATTTCCTAGTGCTTTCTCAGTTTGAGCTATGCCTGTATCCATTGCGATCTCTCATTTCGCTAAAAGACTTCAAAGATTTTTCTAAGCACCACGGATACATTGTCCAGAAGCTCCAAACGTCTGCTGCAGTGAGATTTTCATCAACCGTGTGTGTGATACAGAGGGAGGTAAGTACCAAGTACCTTATTTTCCTTTGCATAATGCACATCTGAGATGATGACAGACCACCTGGAAGATCTTGCGTGGGCTATTAATCCCATTCACTCCTTAAAAAGGCTCTAGCTGTGAAGTGAAACCTGCCTGAATCTGGCAGGTAAGTGTGAGAGTTTGGGCAACAGTATTTGTGTATTCCTTGAGGCACAGAAGGGCACCTGCTTGGTTCCCTTTTACTGAGGAGTACATTCATTTCACTTGTAGTGCCGCTCTTGTGTAATGGTTACTTACCAGAATATGAATTGCAGTGATGACACAAGCAGCTAATAGTAAAGTTAAGGGGTAGCAATTATGGGACATGACATGGGAAATAAAGATCAAGAGCAGCCCTGAGAAGGACTTGGGGGCGCTGGTTGATGAAAAGCTGAACACGAGCCAGCGGTGTGCGCTGGCAGCCCAGAAAGCCACCCGTGTCCTGGGCTGCATCAAAAACAGTGTGACCAGCAGGGCGAGCGAGGCAATTCTCCCCTCTGCTCTTGTGAGATCCCACCTGGCATACTGTGTCCAGCTCGGAGGTCCCCGCTACAGGAAGGACATGGAGGTGCTTGAGCAAGTCCAGAGGAGGCCACATAGCTGATCAGAGGGCTGGAGCACTTCTCCTACGAGGACAGGCAGAGGGAGCTGGGGTGGTTCAGCCTAGAGAAGAAAAGAGTCCGAGGAGACTGAATTGTGGCCTTCCAATACCTAAAGGGGCCTACAGGAAAGCTGGTGAGGGGCTGTTTCTTAGGGAGTGCAGTGACAGGACAAGGGGGTAATGGGTTTAAACTAAAAGGGGGGATTTAGATTAGAGATTAGAAATAAATTCTTTCCTGTGAGGGTGGTGAGGCCCTGGCACAGGGTGCCCAGAGAAGCTGTGGAGGCCCCATCCCCGGCAGTGCCCAAGGCCAGGTTGGATGTGGCTTTGGGCAGCCTGGTCAGGTGGAGGGTGTCCCTGCCCGTGGCAGGGGGTTGGAACTAGATGATACTTGTGGTCCCTTCCAACCCTAAACCATGCTGTGATTGTATGGTTCTATGATCTGCCTAATCCTCTGAGCAGCTAAAAATGGACGAAATACATCTGTCCGAACCACAAAAGGGAATGTGGTAAAGTAAAACTCATCCTTTCATTTCCCTTTTGGTGTCTAGAGGTGGCTGCTGGAGCACTGCTCACAAATGAGAGTTTCTGAGCAAAAGCACTTGCTGAGGCAATTAAAATTTGAGGCTTGCGGCTTAGGTAAGCTTTGCTGTTTCCCTCTCAGTACTAGGGTGTCCCCTGGAATTGAGCAGCAGGCTTTGCAGCCCTCTGTGTTGGTTTGCATGTGTTTCCATCTTGGTGTTTCCCATCACTCTTCCATTGAAAGGTTTTGTTTTCCCTCCCTTCCTTTCCCACCCCAACACCAGTTTATGAGTCTGTCAGATTCCCTAGTGTGATATTAACACTTCCCACTGAGTAAAACTTTGTTCCTATGTTTAGAAAAAGTTTCCAAGTGAATAGTTAGTTCCATTCACAGGTGCAAGAAACCGACTACGAAGGTAGTACGAGTTTTGTTTTGGGCCTTCCCAGGAGCCCTGTACCTTCCGGCACAGGCCAGACCTCGAGAGATCTGCCGCAGCATACAGGGAACTTTTTCAGAGTCTACTGAAGTGCTTAGCAAGCTGCCCGCAGCGCTGCCCCAGGCCTGCTCAGGGCACCCCAGCAGTGCACCGCCTCTCAGAGACGCTGCTGTCGGCAAGCTCTGGAACAGGGTACAGTCACTTCCCCAGAGCTGCTTTTCTCTGACAGCAGTGCTGGGCTGCCTAGGCAGTTCACGGTGTGAGCGGACGTTCAGCGTACTTACCTTGAATATCTACAGGTAAGAACCATCACACTCCTCTCCCAGTGAAAGGTGATGGGCTTCGGAAGGACATCGTCTATCAACAAAGGTAAACTATTTGAGGTAAGCACCACCTCTTTGAGGATCTCGAGGGAAAAGGACACCACTTTCTGCAGACGGGGTAGGCACAGCTGTCAGGAATAAGACCCTGCGCTATTCCTCAAAAGGCTGCTAATACCTTTGTGTGCACCTGTACTGTGAGTGTTGATACCTCTAACAGTCCAAATACTTATTTTAACTGTGAAAGTTGCCGAGATCACTGCAGTGAAGTGTTTATGTAAGAACCCAAACAAAATCACTACTGCAAATTCCGAAACGCTGCTGGCGAGGATACTGCAAAAATGTACAGCATTTATTCACATACAGACAAAAAGGCACAATTCTACTGAATATCTTAACAAAAAATACAGCTGTCTTCAACTAGGTCTTTATAAATACTTCAAAAAAGGGAGAAAATAAATACAGGATCGGGCCATGTAATATAAAATAGTCATCTCTACATATACTTTTTATTTCTATCTGTTTCTCTTCATGCACCTTTTTTTAATTAATTTCAGCTGAATGGACACCAAAGCTAGGCACATAGTGAAAAGTCTTCTGTACAAGGTTTTACAAATGTAATGACAATTTTCTCAAATTTCTGAAATTAAGATTTATACACAACACGAATAACCCTTCATTTAGATTTGTGTGTTTGTAACCTAACAAATGGCATTCCAGGCAACTTTACAGAAGTTCAACTAGCCTACAGTTTGACAGAACACACCAACCATCATCAAAGAGCTCTTGGTCAGTCTGCACAAGGAAAGGTAACGCTTGAAAACAGAAATTCAGCAAATGGGTCTATCCCAGTAAAATATGGGGGGGGGGGAANAGAGTTATCGGGGCGGGGGGGGGGGGAAGTATTGTCACTGCTGTACTTGTGACAGCTCTTCTGCTGAGTGCTAAGCACGCGAGACAAAACTAACCTGCAGAGCTGGTCACGCTGCAGTCGTCTGACAGCTTTTTTGGTTTTGGTTCAGCTTAACTTGAAACATTAGAAAGCTTATTAACCTAAACGTCGGGGGGCAAAACGGGTAAGGCATTAATTCTGCACAACCTCAGCATTCGTAATAGTGCAAATGAACAAGGTACCTCTTCCAAGCTGGTGCGAGGTTAAAATGTCTACTTGGAATCCAAATTTAGATTATTCTACCTATGGCTTGATAAACAATTCCCTCTACGGTCATGAGCTGCTTTCTACCAGAAAATAACAGTGCCTGTCTGGGGACCATAGCAGAACTTACCTGCATTTACTTTTTATCTGTCTGTTGTCGTTTGATCAACTAAGTACTCTTCTTTTAATGCATCCCAAGAGTGACTACAGACCTTCAGATCCACCAGTGCCCTGTATGACTTCCACCTCCGTAAGTAACGCAGTCACCCTAACTCCTTGTACCAGCAGTGGTATTTCATCTTAGGCCAAACTCCCCTTCCTCAACATAATCCCAGAAGGCATCAGAAGGTTACGACTTCTGAGTTTTAAAATAAATGATAAGGATGCATTCCGTTAAAACATTCCATTGAGTGATAACTTGCATAGCAAGATAGTGTGCTAATAAGCCTTTTGTTTTTTATTGAATCCTCTGGAAGACTCAGTTATGGCAGAGTTCTACTGTGTTTTAAATGTTCCCTGCTCAAGAGGCAAGGGTCTAACATTAAGGAGTGAGTGGATGTGGTAACAGCAGGCTGGGAGCAGGAAGGGGGTTCGTTATGCCTGTCTCTGTAACACACTGCTGCTAAACTTTGTCACCAGTACGTACCTGACTTAACATCTACACAGAATTCCATTTACAGGCTCCTAACGCTCCACTGTTACGTGTGCACTCGGTACAAAACAGTATCCTAGTGATCTGTTACTATTATTGCTCACAGCTTACTAGTTATTGCCAGTTGCAATTAGTAAAAAAAAGTACTCATCAGAATATGTTTCCTCTTCCATCAAATCTAGTCCAGAATAGAATGAAATAGTTCTTCTTCATTTGACTGTAAAGAGCTAATCACAATTTATTGCCTTTCCATCTTACTCTATTTAAAAATATATATTTGCGTCTGCTTTAAAGCGACCCTTTAGTGCCCTAAGCCCGGCTTTCCCAACGCGTACCATCAGTGTATAGCCGGTGGCCTTTGGGAAACCCTACTGACTGGTGCCTCAGACGTTTCTCTGTTGAATTGGCGATGTACTCCGGGAGGCAGGCGAGTGAGCGGTGAGGGGGTACCCCACAGGCCTGCCCTCTCCCAGAACCGGGCCCTCTGAGGGTCCGCTGTGCTTGGTCTGAGTCTTCTCAGGCTGTTGCACTATAAGGCAGCTGCAGCCCTGACCTGACCCTTCCCCTCCTCCAGTATGACGTCATGGTTAAATCTGGTCATCTCATACATGTATCTACATGTAAACTCTGGAGTTTACGGAGGTTCTGAGCTGCCGCCTATGCGCAAACTGAATGCACCAGAAAACATTCTGCACACAGTGGAAAAGGACCTACCACCATCCCAGGGAAGTGACCATTTCTGACAGGGTTTAGCAGTGCAGTATGGTTGAACCACCATCTTCCATTCAATACACACTAGTTTTAACTTCATTTAAGAGCTTGTGCTTTTCCAGAAGGCAGGGGAAGGGCGTAAAATTTTATCAGTGCTTTTTAGCTAAAAGGGATGAATGCAGCCTACTTCCCCCTATCCACCCTAGCCCCTTCTAAAAGTTTTTTGTGAGTTATTCTAGTGTTCATCACAAATCCTGTTTTAGTAGTGATGTCATTTCTCTGCTTACTCAGGAAAGTTGCAAATAAAGGCGATTCAAGCTTCTCACAG
>VWZZ01000012.1:278970-319494 GCA_013399095.1 Psophia crepitans
GCAGAAAAAACAGCTTTAAGTGCATGTAAACATGTTTATACAGCTCAGGAATAACGGGTTATCGATTTGTCAGTCTGTAGCCATGTCTAAGAACTCTCCTCACACCAATAAATAATGTGGAATTGGCTTGTAGGCAGTGACTCTACTGACCGCGGAGCTGACACCGTGTCCCTGTGTCCAGTCAGGATGCCAGGATGCTTCTCCTAATGATGTCCGTCCTCCTGCTGATGGTGCTGTTCGGACTGAGTCTCTGCTGCCTGCACTTCTTTTCAGCCACTTCAGTCTCAGAGTCGCTCATTTCGGCGTCGGGCAGGTACCCATCATTCTCGCTGTCGGGCTTGAGCTTGCTTTTTGCCCTGTCCTTGGGTGGAACTCTGCCCACGCCCAGGTAGGGGTAACCGGAGTTCTGGCGGCAGGTCTCCTCCGGGCTCTCGCCCTGCTGTTGCCTCTCCCCCTTCTTTGGAATACGGAATCCGCCCCAGTTTTTCACCGGGCTCGTGGGCGTCATAGGCACTTTAACTACTGTCTGATGAGAGTTTACTTTGACAAGACCCCCGTTGCATTTAGGCACTATATCCCTCCGCGTGCCAGGTGCTGACCTACCACTGGAGTGGTTCACAGCCCTTTTATTTTCTGATTGCCTCTGAGAGAGTTCTGTGGGTCTCAGTGGTTTGTGGTGGTGTTTAGAAGTCTTTTCCTTCAGTTCTGCCTTGATCGCCTCACACTGTGGACGATTGTCTCTTCTTTTTCTGTGGTCTGGTATAACTATGCCATTTTTCTGCTGCGCTGATACCATCCGTGCTTCTGCAAAGGTCTTGTCAAAATGTAAAAAGCTACCTGGAGCCGCACCGCCCTCCCTTTGGCTGGGCTGCCTCAGCAGGGGCTTGCCGGCATTCCCAGAGCTGGTTCTTACTCTGTCTCTCTTGTGTGGTTTTTTCAGCGAGTGGGTGAGAGATGTGCCCATTTGTTTCCTGAAGAATGCAGAGTGCCACTTCAGATCCTCTATCTTAGGGGCGTTGGGGCCCAAAGACGGACTGTTGAACAACACCGTGTTTTCCATTGAGGAGAAGGAGGAAGGCACACCTAAAGGTAAACAAAGCAAGTTCAAGTCAAGCAGTTCCGTGTCTGGGTAAAAACCGTGTTTGAATGCAGCTCTTTTAACTCCATTCGTCACGCCTGACTGGTATTTAGTTGCCAGTGCAGGACCTGCACGGCACAGGTACGTGGCTGTGTGGTGGTTTCACAGCATACTGCTATGTGTAGTTTACTTTCCTATAGCCGTGCTGCACCTAACTACACCTGTAGCAACTACTAATCCTAGCACTGCTACCGCCACCAAGAGAAACTCCTCAGAGAGGGGGGAAAAAGCAACCAGCAAGTGGATCTGATTGATTCTGTCTAAAATACAGTTTATTAGGTACTGAATACTTTAAGGGTAATCTGGTTAATGCAGTAACTTTGAAGGTATTCATCTTTCTGAAAAAAGACTGCTGCCCAGGAGGTCAGGCAGAAAGAACCCATGTTCTGGTTACAAAACCAGAGTGCTGCTTTTTCAAGTTTTGTTTCTTTAAACTGCACATACTAAACCCTAACAAGCCACAGACCTACTAGGTGCCACGTGGCACCTCAACATCAGGCCCTGTCCTAAGGAGTCACTAAAGACTTGCACCAGAAGGGATCGGGAGCAGCCCGTCAGCGCCCTGTGGAGGACACCACAGAGCTACCCCGGTCCATAGCTGTCCCCCACCATTACGGCCGCACCCATTCTCATCTTTGTCTTCCACTGCTGCTGCATGGTGGGCTGCACAAGATTTTAATGAGAGTAAATGTCCCAACTGTCCTTCAAAATTAGCCACCAGCCTGTAAGCAAACCTTCCAGTGCTTGTGCCTGTGTGAAAAAGGTAACGCTGAACATACCTGAAACTCTTTCTTGTTCCAGCTGCTTTGAGTAGATATTAAATATCTGTTCTTGAACTTTGCAAACAGATCTCTTGATTTTTTCCCTTCGAGTCACCATGTAAGTGAGATTGCGCACCTAGAAAACATCACGTTGATGAGTTCTACAGGAATTGCGTTTCTGTAACGTTGTCAATCTGTGCTTCGAAGTCGTTTAGCTGAAGTACTGTACTAAGGTATTTAACCTTCTTCAACACACTTGCTATTTCGAGACACTTTCCTCCCGTGTAATCAACAGTGTTCCATCAGACTTGTGAGGCCTGCCGCACAGAAGGGACTTCTATGAACATCTGGATCACCTATACATATATGCAGGAAACCTACCGAAATGCTTAAATACACTCCGGATCAGATGGCCCCGCACCGTTTGCTGCTTATCGCTTGGGACACAACAGAAAATTAGGCTTAGTAGCATGAGAAGGTGGAGAGCTCACCAACAGCACCAGCCCTCCTGCTGCCCTGCCCTTGCAGTATGATGGATCCAAGTGAAGGCAGGCCAGTCCACTCATGCCGTAGCACGGACTGGGAACAGTAATGAAACAGTCAAAATTATAATCGGGAGGGGGTTACAAGAAAACTACATTCCTGCCCGTAAGATGCAACTACACAGCTGTACAAGTATCACAGCCACCACTCTCCTAGAGTTTCCAAGTGATTTCTTTCCCAGCTGAGGGAATGGCTGCGAAGTGTACATGGGAGCCGCCAAGGCTCCTCGCTCAGTTCCGTGTAGCTGCAATCATCGAGGTGCCCTGTGGATTACAACGCTGTCAGCTGATCTCACAGCCATTAAGGAGGAGACATTTAACCCACGTGACTGGTTTTGCTAAGGTCCTGCTCGACTGAAGGCTTCCAGCCCTGGGACTGCCAGTACTTTCAGTAACCGTCCCTATGCCGTGGGGTTGGTGTAGCCCAGTACCCTGCCCGTACAGCCCGGGGCCCTTTGTTCTTGGCCGTCTCTGATCCGAGCTGCACAACAGCTGCGTCATGTCTGCCCAAGTCCCTGTTTCACTGGTGACCTGGATGACACAACTTCAAAATCTGTTTCCTGATGGATAATCAAGTCTACCTGATTTTATCTCAGCTGTGCAATGAGTGGTAACAACAGAGTAATAAAATATTAAAAATACTACTAGAATGTTGTATCCTGTGTTGACATCACAGTTAAAAAGGATACATACAGAATAATTTAAGATCCAGCAAACAGTGACAAACTCAACTTATTTAGCTGATCAAAGAGAAGATCAGAAGAAATCATGAGCAAACAGTGCAGAAACAAAAGGCATGAGGTAACAGCTATCTCACCGAGCTACAGAAGGCTCATGGGCTGGAAGCTGGAACTAGAAAAAAACTGCAACAGTTCATTAGAAGAGTAATTAGCCACCAGGATCCTTTCCAAAGGATGTAGATGTGTGAGCACCTGCTGTCCTGACTGAAGGACTAGATGCTGTCCTGGAAAATAGACTCTACTTCACCGAGAGGCTACTGATGCCAAGGGAGGGCTTCCTGAGCCCGGTTCCATACACGGCCTACCTACAGGAGCTGTACGGTGGGCAAAACTGAAACCATGTCAGTGCTCTTTCTGGCTCTAACATACCTTAAATGCTACTAGTTAACCCCAAAAAAAACCCAGAAAGGAAGGAATTCAGGTCGTTACAGGATCAGATGTATTTAAGATAAAACACCAACCCGATCCTACCAAACTGTTCCTTAAACATTCAAACCCTAATTGAGTGGAGTATTGTGCGTCTCCCAAACCTGCTACACAGAGATCCAGGGAACTGTCACCCTGCTACGCTGCATCAGTGGAAAACAGATCTGCTCCAAATCACGGTAAGCGTTAGAATCTTTTCCTCCTTGTGCACCAGATGAAAGGAGCAGCGAAAGCCCTTCAAGGCTAAAAAAGCTCCCGCTGGGGTTGCAGTACAGGCCCCAGCCGTCAGAGTGAATCAGTAAAAAAGTGTAAGTGGAAATAGGACGATCCGGTTACGAGGAGACTGGACGCTACAAGCCAAGACCTGCTGCCCTGTACCTGCCATGTGCTTGAGAAGGGTAATTGGTGCAACCGCTCTGCTCTGCAGAAACTGAGCATTAACAGCCTTTCCCAACTACGCCACTTTGAGTTAAGGTGCAGCACGGAGTGCCTGCATGCAGGGCAGTAACCCAGGGCGTCGTTTGGAAACTCGGCTAACGAAGGCTGGCACACCTTGCACAAGCGCAGGGGGAGCAGTGCCTTACCCGCTCTAGGTCCTGCCGGAGGTGTGTGAAGAGCTGCAGTCTTCTGAACAGCACATCCTGTTCCCGTTTAGCCAGGTTATCCTCTTCATCCTTCTTTGGGGTAATCAAAGGCTTATTGAAGTGGGCTTTTCTCTTCAGCTTCCAGTATTGGTAAAGGAATCCCACGGGCTCCTCGGGTAGCCGCAGCGCTTTAGCCACTTCCAGAGACTCGACAAATGTATAGAACTCGTCCTCCAGCTGCTGGAGCTTTTGCTTGCGGAGGCTGACCCTGTGGGCCTCCTCCTGGTTCTGATCCATGCTGTGGAAAGGGTCGATGTGGGCAGGAAGAGCGCTGTCCTGAATCCCGTTCTCCTGGCCTGGGCTTTCGCTAAAAGTCTCATCGTCCGCTTTCTTGCTGGAGCTGTGCTTGGGACAGTACGACTTAAATTTCACCTCATCATTCTCTGCCAGTATGGTCTTCATCTCCAAGCCACGGTCAAACGCACAGGTGACATGAAAGGCTGTTCTGCAGTTCTTCACTGAACACTACAGAAATTAAATTAAAATTAATGAAATATAAATTTAAGAAGCCACGCTGCCTAAAACTGTTCGAGCGGCCAGGACTGCTTTGGATACCGACCCTGTTACTGCACTCTGCTTCTAAGCTGCGTGTACTTTCTTGCTCTCTTTTAATTAGGTTTACGATTTAGTGCTTTCAGGGCAGGCAAGGATGAAGTGGCCCAGTGGGACAGGAGTGGTTCAGCCCTCCCCAGCCCAATCACGCTATTCAATAACCAGCAAATCCACAAGAGGAGCATTCTCACCGTCAGCGGAGCCAGTCGCGTTAAGGCAGCGGCGTTACACAAAGGGCACCGTTCCCCCTTTGACTGTGCCAGCATGAGGGGGGGGAAGCAGCTCCATGGCTCCAGGCCAGTCTGGTTCTTTTAATTAAAAGTCTTTCCCAGCACCTGGACCACGCTACCCAAAAGGCCTTAGCCAAGGGGAATTTTTCTTTCCTGTTCTCCCAATTTTAGAATGTCAAATATTAAATCACTGTCAATCACGCCTTCGCTGACTGCAGCCTTCACTTCACCTGAGAGATGAGGAGAACAGCAAATTCAATTCTTTGTCATTTTTTTTCCCTCCCAGTGAACTCAGCCATCATAGAGCGACCGGCAGCTGGTCAGCTGATTTAGCACTGCGTTTCAATTTTAAGTAACTTTCTCTTGCAAAATGCTGTCGCAGCTATTGCCAGCCACGCGCTGCAAGGTTTACATGTCTATAGCTACGTATATACACATATGCATACCTGTCAACTCACACCTCTGCCTCCAGTGAAAAGAATATGAAGTGGAAATGAACATTCGTGCTGTTAACTAGGAGGAAACAAACCTACACTTAAGCCAAGTCATCTGACCTCAAGGAGCAACGCACTGCACTGCGGGGTTTACACAGTACTTTGTCAAGGAGCCAAATACCTCTCTCCTGCGGGTTTTCCTGCTCAGGTTGACTCAGCAGCCAGATGGCATAAAACAGTACAACCAAGTTCAAACTGCAGAAGTTTCAAATTAACATGCTTTAATAAAAGCAACGTATAAAAGGAATTTGAAAATAGCAAAGCCTCTTTTGCCCTTCCCTTTCTTGCTAACCAACAGGGCAAGAGCAGCCCAACTGGACCACCAAACAGGACAGAGCAGTACCTTCAGCCACGGACTCCAAGCTGCTATCGCTTAGAACCAGCAGCTCTTCGTGCGGCTCAGGTTTTATTGGGAGAAGCTGGGAAAGCCCGTCTCATCGGAAGGACATCTGCTGAACTGCAGAGAATGTGCAGTCTCCTTTTTCCCAGCTTATGGCAGCTGCTCTCAGCCCAGCCCGACGCAGATGTCCAGCTGCTGGCTTTTCTAATTGCTGTGCCCATCTCATACCACCTCTGGAGGCTCGCACGCACTGTTCCTCCAGTTAATGCTGCTTTCTTTCTACGCAGCGGCTCTGTATAATGTTCTCTGCTGCCTACGACGTCGTACCGCAAATCTGAACATCCTCGCTGCAGGCTTTAACAATACCAAGGTGCACACAACCCTCTTGTAAAGTGTCAGGCAAAACTGCGCAGGGTTTTTTGTCTCTCCCCTGTAATTTCAAACACAGAAGTATCTGAAGTTGCAGCCCTCGTGCCTGCATGTCATCCTGCGTCACCACGAGGAGGAGAGGGGTGGTATCAGAACAAATGCGGAAGGGGACACACACACCCCTCCCGCAGACTAACATACATACGTACTCGAGCGTTCAACAACTCTAAGTTACCCCTCAGAACAGGTCTGGAGAAAGGACAAAACAGTCTCAACTACATTACAGCAGCCAAGAGGAAGGGGACAGCTCTGCAAGGAGGTATTACGATTGCAAGTTTATATGCTGCGGATAGATTTATTTTCTCTACTTGGGGCTTACTGTTTTTATACATTCCTTAAATGGAAACGGACTGATCGTTTCTCGGGAACTACTGCTGCATTGCTGGTTTACAGCTTTGTCTGGCAACCTCAGCGAATGACTCGGAGCAGAGGAAAAAAGGAAATGGATAAAACCTGATTTTTAAAAGGCATAGGACTTGAGCAATTTGTGTGTCTTAATGCAGGTCTTACCGCCCTGGTTCCTGTAACATTAGGCTAGCCACAAAGCAGGAAGAGCTCTGCTTCTTCAGCCTCCCTATAAGACAGTGGTATCTTCCTATCTCTCTCATGGAGCTTTCTGAGGATCCGTTTGCTGAAGTATTCGAAGCACTATGAAGGTGAAGAGCATTACCACAAGACTGAGCTATGTTTTATTTTTTTCCTACACAGTGACAGGACTGCCCCAAGTGGGTCACCTGCCCTTACTCTTCCTCATCGTTTGTTCTCTAGTAAGGCAGACCAAAGTTGTCTCTGGAAACCAAGTAGCTCCTCTTTCAAAAATTTGGGGCTTGGTAATGCGTTTTCTCAATCTCTAGAGATTCTGACATTTTTCTTGAAATTATTATTTAACATTCTGAGTGATTTTTGCACTGTACAGGATCTGTAAGTGCTTTAGCACTAACAACCCAGTATCAATATGCATGTGAAAACACACTGGCCAGTCTGAAATGCTCTGGTGCGCATCAATTCAGTTACTCGACAGCGACAACCCACAGCTACGGTGAGAAAGGCTGAATCCATATCCAGCTGAAACTGCAGAGGGCATTTCGGAAGCATGCAATGAGACAAACTGGCACCGGCCCAAGAATGCGAGTTATTGGCATGAAACAAATGGCTTTACCGTTTATTTACTGGATACGGAAATCGGTCTTGTTGGAACGACGAAGACGAGACATTTGGTTTTTTCCCCGTCCTGCTGTTTCGGGCAGGCACCACCCCTGAGCTCCAGCGAGTCCCACAAGTCAGAAGGGTAACGTGGCACTGCTGCTGAGCAACCTGAACTGGGAAACTCACATCCAGGAGGGTTTTTTTCCTTTGGAAACACCAGGAGCTCCAGAATCTACCCACAACCAGTGGAGGAAAGGGGGCTCATTCCCTCAGCTTGTGGCTTGCCTGAACCTCAGGGCAGACCAGTCAATCCGTTTCTTTCCTACTACTCAAAACGTCTAACAGTAAATGATCAGATATTCTCACCAGCAACTTCAAGACTTGGACCAACAATAAAACAGTTACAGAAAAAATAGTTACAGCCAAACCAGTCCAATGTTAAGCGTACCTAAAACTAGAAATTCAAAGCTGGGTGCTCACTTCCACTGACTTCAGTGAGAGCGGGGCAGGCTCTTCACCTTAAATATTCAGGTCCTTACAGGAAATCCTCAACTCCCACTGAGGTACCCAACTTGTCTTAGAAGTCACTATATAGGGACTAGCAGGTAGGTTTCAGCACAGAAACCTTCAGCATTCAAGCTCTGGTCTTCTACGTGGCACATCACAGAAATAGAGGTTTTTTCCTCTACTCAACAACATTTAAAGTTTTTTCAGTGTACTAATACACATATCAGCGTATCTACAAATTAAACAGTCTGATGGGATGAGCTGGCTATTATTAAAATTTTACAAGTAATTAACTACCATTCGGAAGCCCTCTGTGTGCAGTTAAGTCCCTAATAACAAACAGGAAATCACGGAAAGCTTCCTGTGGATACCCATTTTGTGTAGGTACTAACAGCTGACAAAACAAGACACACGGACATTTGTGCAATTAACTGACCTGTATAGAAGCTCCGACTTTTTCATTACAGAGGCTGCACACCAGTGCCCATCTACTGCTGGGAATGTGAGAAACCTTCGTAATGGGCTCCATTTTTTCTGGGCTTCCAATGCTCACCTGAGAGAAAGAAGTTAAAAACCACAGAGTGAGTATTGCACTGTGAACTGAAAAGGGAAACCATTTGATCAAAGAAATCAAATTCCTTGTGTGCATATGCAAAATCAGCATGTTCCAAGTTCCTCAGTTTATAAGGAACAAAAAAGATTAAAATTCCTTTTTTAAAAACATGTTCCTCGCTGCATGAACAAAGCAGTTTCAAGGTGAAGCCTTCCGATTTACAGCTAGCATCCAGGATGAATACTTTGGTTACGAGAACCCACAGGAACTCTCACTCTCGCATCCAGACCTTCCCCATTCACCTTTAATGTTTCGTTTGCAAAATAAGACGGTACTTTGTGTGCTCGTTAAATGAGCTTTGCCAGCAGCAAAGGCCTAATTTTTTGAGGCCTAATTTTGGTTGACAAAGGCAATGTAATTACTTTCTTTACCGATGATGTCTCATGCTGCCAGACGTTACATCTAATGGAAAATCTGTTACACTTCTTAGGAAGTATCATATATAGGCTACACCCAGTGCAGCAATGCACACTAGGTTGAACAGTGGTTTTAATGGATTTCTTCTCTCCCAGGATCACTGCAGCCTAACTCCCAGAGGATCGGGACCTACCTCTGGAATCCACAGGGCACAGCTAACGTGGACCCACTTGGTGCCACTCCGGGTCGGCTTCATGGCACCACCCTTCTTGGGACACAGCAAACACTTGGGCTGAACGCCAAGCGCACAGGTCCTGCACAGCCAGCTGCCTTCTGGCACCTTCAGGATCCCGTAACACGCCTGCATTCCCATTTACAGAAAAGGGGAAGAAAGCCAAGGAAAAAGCGTGAGTTTCGGTTCCTTTATAGCTGTTTACATGTAGCCTCTCACAATTCTCAAGATGTTCTTCATGGAATTTCTAACACCACATAAACATTAGCTTGTGGAGGATCTCGGGACGCTCCATACACTGAGCCAAACCACATCACCCATCCATTCCCCAAACAGCTCGTACAGAGAAAGGAGCAGAAGTCATGAGCAGCTGTTACACAAAAAAACACTGCACCCTTCAGTTAAGAAAACAAAGACTGTGTTTGCCAGCCCAAAGAGCAAAGAAGAAAGGACGAGAAAGCTCTTCCCTTCTTGGCTCTTCAGCGCAGAATTTCACTCTTGAATCTCAGTGTAGCTTATCTGATGGAATTCCTGCTCACAGGTTGTTGGCTTTGGATGCCATGGAATGACAGGATGAAGTCTGGGATCATGGAGAATACAAGTAACGAACTGGACTCTATCTAATTCAAAAGGCAGGAACCACACATTCAAGAGCTCTGCTGTGCAATACTCACTGTTTTTCCAAAGCATGGGGCTTTACTACTTATTCAGAGGGGAAAAGTGCAGAAGAGCAACTCATTAAGATCACTTTTGTCAGAGACTGCATCTTTATGAAGAGTTCTGTCCACATCACTGCTAATTTTAACCCTCCTAAGTTTCAAGTTTGAGGTGATCACAGAAGCACCACAGGTCTAAAAACAGGCGCTTCACCCTGAGCCATGTGTACCTTACAGCTGTCAGAGGCGCCTTTCTTTACCATTAGTACACATGCAGTTAAGTAACACGTGCAAAAAAATGCCATTCTTGCTCATCGGACAACACAGCTTTCTGAACAATGAGTGACAGAGCAAACCTTAGAGCTGGGAAGGAAGGACAGGCCGATGGAAGGCATCTGCCACGGAAACGGATAGGCTAAAATTGTACCTGCTCTTCCATGCTAAGAAGACTTAACTGCCACAGAAAGGTGACACATAACAGTGCTTCATTAGCTCAGCTTGGGTCAGCAGATTCTCAGTTAAATTAAAATGACTGTGATAAGTCCTACCTGTGTCCCTACTGACTGCCTGCAAGTTCTTTTTCCCCTCCCTGCTGAGCCCGAATTGCTGACGCCAAAGGTGTGTTAGCCCCAGAAGTGTGCAGAGAGGAAAAGAACAGCAGGAGAAGGCACCAGGTGAGAATGTATGACATTTGCACAGGTGTGTTTTGGGGAGCTCTTCCTCACTTTCTGAGTTCCTCCACACATAAGCAATTCCATTTTTAACCCTCTTAGTGTGACACTTCTAGAATTACATGTAACAATTCTCAATTACATCATTTCTGAATTCATCCTAATTCTCAATGGTGAATTCTGCAAGAACTTACAAGATCAACGTCTGTCACTGGAAAAAATCCAACCCGTTACGTTTAGTGGCTTGGGAAAGTTCTGTCCCCAGCCCACACGCCCACACGGTGCCCTGGCCGCCATACCTGGTGCACACAAATATTGCATTTGTCACAAAACACCATTTCGTTGCCATCTTCTCCATCTGGAGACTGACAGACGTCACAGACAACATCTTCATCATATTCAATCCCAAGTCCTTCTTCCGTCTCGATAGCGTGATTCATGTTATCGTAGCATCGCTGTTCAAACTCCTCTATGACCCTTTCCATCGTGTACTCATCCAGCTCAGGCATCCCTGGGAAAGAGGAGTTGTTACTTATTTAAAAGGGAAGAGTGATAACCGCCACTGCACGCAACTCCAGTTGACCCCCCCACACACACATTCCATTCCTAGACAATCATGCCTATTCCAGCATAAACTGGGGAAACGGGGGGAAAAATGTCCATGTACTTTTATAACTGTATTAAATTAACAGAAGTGGAGTATCCAAACCAATCTTTCAAAATCCTGAGAAAAACTTTCATAAACTGATACCAGCTTCCTGGTCTTGTTCTCAGTTTTCCTTCTGGGACAGCACTGTCTACGGCTTTTGCTTCAATATTGCAAACCAGGTATTAACTAACTCTGGTGAAAGATTTGAGAGTGTTTTGAAGCAAAAGTGATGGGGGGCAGAGGGGGGAAATCAATGACAAAATCTGCAACAACACTTGTAGCAAACCTGCTCTTTCTAACAACAATTGGGTTTTTACAGGTTCCAACCAAACAGGGTGCAACCCCAACTAAGGTCTCCATCAGGCCCTGCTACACCAATAAATTAGTTTGCTTTAAAAAGTGAAAAACACAGTTTCAATAAATGCAACATCAAGTCTGGGACAATAAATAAACACAAATCTGATCTGGGGTATGGTCTCTTCAAATAGCAGCCATCAGAAAATTTTTCATGACCCCACAGCTATAGGCTGATTACCTTACAGTATTCTGTAATTTGCATTTGTTAATTATATTACTATTATAGACCTGAAAAAATATCAGTCATAGGAGCAGCAAGAAAACTATCAAAAAAGAGCACAGTGCTTCCCCCCCTGGCTTCCATCTCTCACTTGCTGTAACACTTCCAGCCTTTACCACAAACCCATGCCACACAAACACCCGTGAAAGCAAGCAATCCATGCTGCTGCAAGCAATGCTTTTCCTCCTGCAAAGGCAGTTTAGCGCAAGAACTTCCACGTACCTACATCACTACAATGAAGTGTACGCTTGGCATATCCTGCTTGTGGTCTTAATTCCCAATACCTAATGTTTACTGTGCCATACAGAAGATGGCAACCTCACGATATGTGTGTTAGTAACAAGGAAATCCTGCCTTTGGCTCTCCCTGTGAGTAACTGAGCCACAAATTCCACAAAACGAAGAAGAAAAACAAACCTCTCTAGCTCCCCCAGATCAGAAGGCAAACACTCTACTAAAGTACTTCTGGCTTCCCTTACTGACAGGTAAACCCTTGCAGCAGAGATCAATGCATCTCACACTGCCCAAACTGGGCAGCTCAAAGGTAGCAAGAGGGAACATCCAAAACCCTGCTGATGAAAGAGAGCGAATTTTGCCCTGCAGCCCAGAAATACCACACCGGCAAAGCAGACGATAGCAGGTTTTAGACCAGTTTGGATCTAAATTCTATCCTCATACTGGGTATCACACAGATATGCTGCTGACCATGCATTCATAAGGGTTAAAAAAAAGGAACCAAGGGGCTGCAGCTTCAGTTCCAATGCTGACATTCATTCTTTTAACGACAGAATACACATTTTCAGTACCTGAAGCACTCCAACAGGTATCAAAGAAAACACAGGGAAAACACAGCTGCAGGGACCCCGTAAAGGAAGTGCTACAACTGCAGATCAACTGCAGGAAATATTTCACTTTTCAAATGCCCATTAGTAGCACCTGTAGAGTGCAGTGTCTGATAGAGCACCCAGGTACGTATTTCAAAACCCACAATGTACTGACAGGAGCATTTCCTTCCCTCTGGGTACAGCAAAACTGAGCAGATCAAGATTTAGAGCAAACTAACTACAAGAAACTACACCGAAACAGGACATCGAAGATCAGATCCGTCACACTCTAGCTGTTTCGTGTCTCACGTGCAGCCTCTGTTTTTTGTACTGTTCTGTTGGTGCAGCAGAGTGGCTACTGCAGGGCTTCACACACAAGTACAAATCTGCAGTGAAGCCCCTCTTGTGGGCTTTATCACTGATGTTATTCACAGCCCAGCAGAACACCGTGGTAGCCCTCCTGGTTTTGGCAAAAGACAGAGAAGATGTATCAACAATGGACAGATGGGTATCAATTCGAATTTTTCTGGGCAGAAAGCTGAGGGGACTTGCTGCTGCTCTTTTCCTGAAGATAGCTGGAAAGGTAACCTACACTCTTCAATCATGAACTGTTTTGAAATCATCTAAGCCCAACACTAGACCTGAGCAGGCCTGACTTGAGATCTGGAAAAAGGATTGTGTAAGAAATCAGGTCAGGGTTGGGTCACCTGTTTCTTCCCTACGTGGGTTTAAAAAGGAGGTACTTTTAAACAGTCACTTTGCGGCTCACCAGGTCTACACGGCCATGCCGTGTATGGGCTACGGCCGGGTAAAACCTGTGTGACTAAACTGTAACGCAAAGCAGGGAACTGCCACAATGCTACAACAAAAGTAACAGTATTCACCAGCACGTCCAAACCTCTTCCATCTGGCGCAGCAGCTTCTCCCCCATCTAAACAATGTGGTGAAAGTTCTGTGCTGACTTATATCCTCTTCAATTCCACTGAAATCCTCTCCTGAAGCACACCCTGCTCCCCGACCCTTCCCACACACAAGCCATCCTGTGGAACGGGAACATTTCTCCCCTCCTGACAGCTTCCTGCTTCCAAACTGGAGACACAGACACAGCAAGGGGTGGGAGGTTCCTCCAATGAACCACTGCGGGAATTCCTTACTGCCTTGTGCCCTGCGCAATTCAGATGGAGTAGGTCCCCTAAACCTCCCAAGGCTCCTTGCCTACCTTTTTCACATGAACACCACTAGCTAGAAAGATGACATGGCTATGCAGAAAAATAAATAAATAAAGGACTAACTGGGAAAACCACCAGAACAGTCTGTCTGGTGTTCTCAAGGACCATGATGGCAAAATGGGAACTTTGTGAGGATTCCCTTGTGAAGTGGAAAGCAGCAAAGAAAAAAACCCGGCCAGATTCTGACATGGTCTGAGCAGACACAACTCTGCAGTTACGAAAGCATGTGTCTTAGGGCTTAATCACTGCAGGTCTGGTTTCCTAGGGCTACTCATGTGATTACTAGATCTTCATACCTCTGTCATCACTTCCCACTGCTGCCCTCCCTAAAGTTGTTCTTAAATTGCCAGATTTAAAAAAAAACAGCAACAAAACCACAAGCACTGATTGCTCACCCATTTCCTTGAATTCTTCATTGGCAAGTTGCAACCATGCTACGTCCACATCATTGAGATCGTAGCGACACACGCTGTCTGCTAGGGTTCGAATGTCGACGTAGCCCAGCTCCGGAGGCTCCGAACCTGACGAAACAATGTATTTCCTGGGACGCATAAAGGTGACGGCTTTTGTCTCGGACACAATCCTAAAACAGACAGAGAAGCAGACATCGGGTACCCTGGGCTGCTGAGAGACCAGCTGCTAGAGAATTCAAAATGCCTCATTCTAAGTGACTAACAACCACCTCAGCAATCATCTTGCACCACTGAGATGGGAAGAGAAAACAATACTGTGCACTTTTGTAACAGAGTGGCGGTACTGTAAGAAATTAATTGGAGCTGTCTAGAAACCCAATTCATTACCAGAATTCTAAAATAAAATGATTAGAGGATAGAGCTGTGCTTACTCTTACCTGAAATTCACACTTTGTTAAACAGAGTACGAACGCTGTACTTATGTAGTGCTGGTTGCCATACACACAGATGTTAAGCTCTGTTTTAAGACTTGTTTTAAAAATTGATCTGTTTAACTACAAGATCAAGAAAATTCAAAGAAAAAAGTAGTATTTCCTGCTACATTTTAAGTTTTCTTTCTTACAGTAGTATGTTTCTTCTGAATTTTTTGTTGTATATGCATGTGTAGCTACAAACTGCCGTCTTTGGGAAATTCAGATCCTTCCAGAGAGAATCAATCATCTGCACTAGCTTCACCTTCATTTACCTAAGCAGATCCAAGCTCTGGCATCCTGGGTCTGCATTTCCTCTTTCACAATCACTAACGTCATGCTGGGCCAAGCACAAATATTAACCAGCCGCTGCTGAAACTACCTTCTCTCAGGTTTTGGAGACTCCAGCTGGCCAACAACCAACCATGAAAGCGTATTTTAGCTGCAAGCCAACTGAAATTTTGTTCGACTACAGGCACTGGTTCAGGAAATGGTGAAGTACCTACAGCACCTAACTTGTTCTAGGTCAGATTCCTGCAATGCCGCAACTCTGCAACGCCATGAGCCGGGGGCAAACCCACCCCACTCGCTAAGGACAGCAGGCACAGCAAGGTAACTGTCAGTCCACCTGCAGCGCTGTTCTCTCAGTAGAGGAAGCTGCACCCTGTCTTGGGTAACTGCACACACTGAAATTCCATCTGGATGAAACCCACTTCAGGATGTAGTGCTGGTGCCTCCAGGCCACGGTGCCAAATGACTGCCTCCCACAGCACCAGTGCTGATCATTTTCTGGTGCTCTGGTGCTGCAAGGGAGGAGACAGCACCACTCCGTGTGGACACAGCTGTCTGCGGCGAACAGCCCAAGTTCCACAACAAGCAGTACATCCTCCACCCTATTTTGCCCCCATCTAAGACCCAATGTATTAACTCCTGCTATCAGAAGACCCCAATCTGCCGCTACTGTATACTGTCACTACCGTATACTGTCAGCATGCTTCCGCCTCACTAAATCCTCCACCTACTTCAGTCTCCTGCACAGCCCTAAATCTTGCCCTCATCTAGCTTATTTCAGACAACAAGCTGAGCAACGGTGGCCACGAGCCGAATGCTGAATTCGGGGCTTCGGAAGTGCAGAAAGGGACTGTGGAAGAATACAAATGTGAATGACCTCGCCAGCCTAACTGCACTGCCCAAACCGCTCCTGCTCATACTGCACAATATTAAAATATTGCAGACTACTACATCTCACAGAGATTTTCCTTTAAACTGGGCACTGTTCCCTGAATCTTCTGTACCATAAATTCCTTCCTGAGTAGCTCTCCATACAGAAACCATAACCTCTGGGCAGCACCCTGCACAGGCCGTCTACATGCCACTGTAGTGGCACAGAATAAACACAGGTGCTTCAAATTGAACCACGTCCATCTCTGTTTCTATGATAAAGTTAAAAAAAGTAATACACACTATATGCCAAAAACTATGTTCAACTGAATTAGCCATCTGACCGCATGCTTCCGCTGAATCACCACTCAGACTCGCTCCTTCCCCCAGTTCTCTGAACCTACTCTTGCTGCCCTGACCAGTTGCTACAAGGCCAAAACCTTTTACTCTCTATTCTGTACCTCATTAGCATCAGCTATCTGTATTGTATTTCACTTCTGTTCTAAAAAGCTACTATTATTTCTCACTCAATTAACAGAACACCTCCTTCCCCTCCCAAAGTCATGCAGAGAACAGTTCCAGCACTCTCCCAAGTGTTTTGTGAGGGAGCAAACAGGGTGATAACCAGGCAGCAGAGGGCCACTCTGGCCAGCAGGCACTCACCATACAAGGCAGCTCAGCAGCTAAAAAAGAGTGGTGCCTCCTGCGCTGATACCTACAACTGTGGGTGCCTTCTTTCCCCTCTCTAATACCTTACATCTGGAGCAAAATCTCTGCTGACCATTAGCAGAGCTCCGAAGTGAGAACCTGGATCTGATACAGCCACCAAACCACTTCCCTGAAAGATACGGGGTGGGGCTTCCCTGGAAGGGCTCCCTCTGCTAAAGTCCACAGGTCTCCTGGCCCTGCTGCAGCCTTAGGAGATACTTGACAGAGAAAGCCGTGAGAAGAACACAGTGTGAGCACACGCATACAGTGTGTGTGCATTTATGCAGGTCCTGTGTGAGGTGAGCGTGGAGCAGGCTACGAGCACGGCAAGGAAACGGTATGCTCCCACGTTCTAAACTGCACAGCCTGGACTTACTCAAAGAGATCTTTATGATTAAATGGCAATAATCCTTGTTCTTCTCACTTCCTCCAACTCCAATCCCAACTAAGCATGAAATAGATGGGCTGCAGCATGCTCCTGTACTGTTTAATTTGAAACAGAAAACAATACCTAAGTGTAACAAACAAGGTAGGGAAAATACAGGTTTCTTGGATAAGAACTACAAAATCTCCCATTAATGTACGTAGCTACATGCACACCTGGATGTTTCTTAAAACAGCTGAAATGTTGTACAACAAACAGTTTCCTCAGTTAGTAAAGGAAACAACCAAAAAAACCCAAAATGAAACCAAAATAAATGCTGTGTTTTCTGTAGTCCTTGAATCTGGCCTGTCTAACTGTGCCTTGAAAGGAACCTACGGCTCGGAACTAAGCACAAGAAGCATCAGAAAGGGCTCTCCCAGCAATGCTGAGTGAGGTCAGGTCTAGGCTTAAAAATGGAAGCTATTTTTAAGGTTCTGTCATCACACTCCATCCTAATGTGATGCCGAAAACAATTCTCTGACATGCATATTTCAACACGCAGGCAGAACAGGCCTGACTCTTGACCTCCCTGACCATTCAGAAAGCTGAGGCAGGCTGTTCTTCGTCTCTGAGAAGCAAGCCCTTTCTACCTAGACCCTGTGGAATAAAGCTCAAGAAGCCAAGGCAAAGTAGACATAAGCTGCTAGCATAAACATATGTTGTGTGTGTTCACATTCCTCCAAACTATACCTGGCTACTGGTTCTGGGATGGTCCCTGGGCTAACTGGCACCTGAACTCCCTTTTCCCACTCCTGCCTCCAGGGGTCTGCCAGCACATAGTATTCATCAGGGTTCAGCTGGAAGGAGTCATGTAACTTCATGGCAGTGATCAGGTCCGTTCTGAACACCTGCAAAGAGAGTGACCAAGAGAGAAAAATAGAGACACTGACATTTGATATTTACACTCTATGATTCACAGCTTCAGGGTAACCATGGAGCACAGCGTGTAACAAGGTCACCGTATCAACAGTGAACTAACCCGGCCCACTGCAGGACAGAAGTTTAGCTTCATCGCAGGGAAAGGGGTGGCTGAAGGTGCAAATACTGACCGAATGGCTTCCAGCTAACTCCACTATAAGCCCTGGCGCTCCCCCTGCACTGGAGACACGATGCTAAAAGGTGCTACCCAATTTTTACCTCCGTTTTGGCTGCAATAAAAGCTGCAGGAGCTTTGCATCTTAAAACAGCAGCACAAGGAAGACTCATTTTTACTTCAAGCTTGGTTTTGTTTTTTCGTTCATTATTGGAGCTCTGACAAATCCAAAGACACTCTAGAAATTCCCTGTGGTAGAAATCAAGGCGTGACTCTACCATGACCAGCCACAAGAGGAAATTCTAAGAAGATGACTCTTTGTGCAAGTATTTAAAATAATAACCCAAAAGATCAAACACAGTAAGAGCCCAACTGGAATTCAGGTGGCAGTTCAGCACAGGTGCTTCTTACTCCATCAGCTACGGACACCTCTGCATCACAGCTGTAACGTTACTTCGCCTTTGCAAAGGAATCCACCTCTAAAATAAGCAGGATGTTTGGCAGCTTTTGGGTTAGCAGCCATAAACAAGCAGTAATGCTGCTCTACGTCTTCAACAAGCCATAGAATAGAATAAAATAAAACAGAAAGGGATTCGCTCTTGTAGCGGGCATGCTGCGCAACTGTTGCAACAGCTTCAGCCTGGTTTGCCGCTGCCTGTCAGCACTGCAGAAAGCAAAGGGTGCTATCACAGGTACCAGCACTACAAGCCTGCGCTTGTTGACACCTACTCCAGCTCTCCCCACGTTGCGCTCCCTGTAAGGCAAGGCCGCTGTAGACTACAGCAACTGCACTCAGCGCTCCTCACCTCCACAACCACTGATTTTTAACCACTCGATGCTACGTTCAAAGGAAAGGGGTAAAAAACAACCAGGTGACAGAAAATAAGCACCACCAGGACAAAAAAACAAAGGTAGATAACATCTTAAGAAAAGTTCCCCTGCAGACTTCTCAGCTCGTGGTAGGGAGAGTCAACACCCACCCAGCCCCACGCTGCAGAGTTACAAAGCAAAAGACAGATTATCCAGGCAGCGCTCCTAGATCCTCCTGTGGGGCTGCTCATGGGGCAAAGTGACCCAACCCCCCATCTCCTGCCCAGTCCCACACCCATGAGACCCTGGCTGGTTTATGTTGGCTGCAGCTGACTCCTGCATACAGCTGGGGAAGAACCGCATCTATACAGAGTGCGAATTAGGCAGGCCTCCCCAAGACAGCCGTGTCCGTCATACACTGTCACACGCCTGAAACCTCAATAGATTCCCTACAATTTTTGGGAAGTATTTTAGGGAAACAGTGAACCTGATGATTAATTATACTTCTAAGAATATTTCAAAGTGTAATTTGCTTTACCACACTGCACATCTTGAAACCTCTCCACCCTCCCAACACACACATACTATCCCACTTCTGTCTCAGTATGTTTCTATTTCCACTCTGGTTTTGTCATAAAAATAGCATAAAATCATGAGATTTTTCTTAACACTTGTCTTGACATGTTCAGAAAAACTGCCAGCGTTTAAAAATAAAGAATAATATTACCACATGAAGGAAAAGGCAAATGCAGGTAACGAAATATAGTTAAATGTTTTAAACAATCAAATTACAAGTCATGGGAGGCTCCAACCAAGAAGTGAAAAATAAGCCACAAAGTAAACTGGCTCACAAAACAAACAAGCACAGCTGGCCAGGGGATTCCACACTTTGAAGCAATTTAAGTTAAAGCAATAAAATGGCAAATGGAAAGACGACTAAAAATATAAAATGGGACACACAACTTGCACAATCTGAGAGCCAAAATAACTCAGGCTCTCAGATAAATTTGTGACAAAAGTCCCTCAAAAACAAAGCTAATGCAGCACCTGACAGCCAAGAAACTCCTTCTCAGACCAGCGGCCCTGTGACACCATTCTTTCTGCTCTAATTTCTGATGCAATCGGACTGCCCGGAGCAAAGCAGAGCTTACAGAGGTGCTGGCTCTCAGAAGCACTGAACACTTCAAAGCTGAAGGGTGAAACCCTGGCCACGCTCAAGTCAGTGGGAATTCTGCCATCAACTTCAATGAGACCTGGGGAGTTTAGCAAGTGTCACTTCTCTGCCAGCACACTTATCATCAGCATAGCGTGCTGTGGTGAGCAGAGACAATGCAAATGGAGGGAGGGAAAGGAGGAAAAGCCTATGAAACAAAGCTAAAGGGAGTACATGAAAAGTCCGTCCAGGCTGAGAAAACAACACAAAACTACAAAGATTCTGGCAACAAATGCAAGGAAAGGGGAGAAAAGAGACACACACAGAAAACAACAAGATTCCTAATTATCTCAGATTATTTCCTGATAGCGTTTCATGAGGTAGTTCTTCATGAGAAGTTCAGTTCTCAAAACTGGGTCTAAGAGGTTACTTCTAAGGGATGTACGAAAGATAACTAAAGAAAGCTAGCCTATGACCAGCAAGAATCAATTCACCAGGGGTCTCCACATTCACCAAAGAAACGTCTCTAACAGCCAACAATCAAAACAGAAGATTGGGTAACACCAGTACTAGGTGTAGTTCACACTGAACAACGAATGGGATTCTTGTGAAAACTCTTCTCTGAGACTGAGGTATGCTGTCACTGGGGAGATTACTAAAGCACATTTTTTCTCAGCATCAATCACTCACTAATGCATCAGAAATGCATGTATTGGGCAATAAGTTAAATGAAGAAATTCCATACCCCAAGGCTAATGCTTTTTTGCAGCCTTTACAAAGCCTGCAGTGTAGTATTTGCCTGAAGACTGGGAGATTCAGCAAGAATATTTCCAAAGAACTGGATCGCATTTATGTGTTACCAACAGTCATCCATCTTGGAAAGTTCAAAGATTTGTAACTCCCTTGATAGGATTTCCTCAAAGCACTACGCGAGACAGAACTGTCAGGAAGCAAATTTCTAGTTTGACAAGCACTTTAGCAAAGATCACATACCAAAACCCAATACCAACTAGAAAATAAATGCACCTAACGTGAACGTTCCACTGCTCACAAATCAAGCTGCAAAGAAACCCTGATGCCTAAAATACAGACTAATTTAGATGCCTAAAATACAGACAGACTCCACAGCTATGTTGAATGGATGTCAGGCTACAACAAAATTCACAGATAGAAACCAGCGCTGGCAGTTTCTGTGCCACCAACTGAATTCCCTGATCTCCTGGCAAATAAAAAAAATAAAAAATTAAAAAAAAGGGGGGGGGAAGGGGCCACCTAAAATGTAGGGGAAAAAAAAAAGTACCTCAGAAGACATGGATCCACTACCAGAACACGTATATACCTTTGTATTTGACAGGTATCAAAATACAGATAGATAACAAAATGCAAAGCAAATTCCAGAAATACCTCAGAAGGTTTTCGATCTTCGTGTCTGGAACACGAACTCCTCCGATGTCGAGGTCTGGAATGCTGGGACCAGGTGGACAGACCTAGGATACAGAAACGATCATTTGCAGACACTGCTGTCATCTATCAATAAAAGCCTTTGCGCTCTCCTCACCCCCAGGAAGGCCAATTGAATTCAGTGGGACTATATGAGTAAGGCAAGCCAGAGTCAGGCTTCTGCGACCAGCCTCCACAAGACTCTTTTATACTGAATCAGAAAATAAAAGTCACTCAGTCATAAACTTCCACGACTGCTCTTCTGGTTTTGTTTATAATTTTCTACTGATACACACACATATTGGCTGTACTGCACTTATCAGTCTTCCACCAGCATTTGAAGAAAACTACCACATAACATGCTTTCCCCCCCAGCATCAATAAACTACTTTCTGCAGATTAATAACTGTCCAGGAGGTCTGCTGATAGCCTAGAGATGTACTCTTTGAAACGAATGTATTGATGTCCTAAACATCTGTATCGGTTACCCAGTTTTTACCTGAGCAAGCCTCTTCGTAAAGAAGCACAGTGCCATGTAGAGCCCACAAAACAAGCTGTTCTCTCTTCTCCTGAGCAAGTCTCTCAGTGTGGTTGTACAATTTTTATCTGCATAATTATCTGTTAGATTCCAAACAAATTATACCTTTTTGCCTTGAAACCTTTTGACAGAGTCTCTGTCAGCTTTCAGAAATATTGTAACAAGAGAAAAGGAAAAAGAAAAGAATCTACACTCCATTGACAAGGTAGTGCAGAAACCTCTTGCGGATTAGAAAGCGTTGTTCAAAACCAGATTAAATGGGATGGGGTAAGTTCTCTATTAAAAATCCTTTCCAAAGGGAAGGGGCCAAGACTTTCATTGGAAAGATATGACTGAGTAACAAGTCATCAGAAGAATCTGTTATGTTGCAGTTATGCTTTTGTCTTCTCTTCTTTCAGTTAGTGATACATCAAAAATGTGCCCCAATAAAAAACACTCTAACAGCAATGAATAAGAGACATTACACAGAACATGCGTGATGGTCAAAACTGAATCAAGGTACGTGAACAGTTAAATATCTTATCTTCTGAGGTCAGAACACAGGAAAGATTATTTTTAAGCATGTTAGTGTTTTCCCATAAAAGCTGGTTAATTTAAAGGTTTTTAAAAAGTCATGGGTACTTTTCCTAAGCCTCTGTATTTTACAATTATCATTTTCTATAAAGGGAAAAAAAGACAGGAAAGAAGCGACCAACTGCCACTCACTGATCTGTGTGGAAATCCCAAGATCATTTAACTACCATTCCATTTAAATGTTCTCTTGAGAATTACAGAGAAAACACAAGCTGCAGCATAAACTCCTTCTGAAGATCCTATCTGCCTGTACCCAAACTCAACCAAAAAAAGTCAGAGGGGAGTAAGCAAAAGTACTCCAAAGGTGTCACATGTAAGGCCAGAATTCACAGCAGAAAAAACAGATTTTCCCTGCAACGTAACAATATAAATACTAATGTTTTAACATTCAGACAGATTCTTTAATCGACAGCCTCACCAGAAGACTTAGACTACATACATACCCACACAGATTAGTATTCGGTTCTCATGGGTTCTGATATTTTCCACTGGCAAGACATTAATATCTGATCAGCTATCTGCCACGGAGGTATTCAGCCAGAGCACTGCACCAGCAAGCCAGACAATTTGACATTTCTAATTCATTTGTGGATCTGGGTGTTTTGTACACTGTTGGACCTGGGGGAGAGAGCCTGCATACGAGAGAAGGAATTAGGAACCACAAGCCATATTGGCAGAGTGGTGTTTGATTCCAAAGTTTCTGTGGGAGAGGAGCTGGTGAGTCTGAAGGCTTTAACACAGTTGTTCCCAAGTAATGCATGCATCTGGCAAAATGAGAGCAGTAGCAGATTGATGTACTTCTGGATCCTTACCCGTGTGCTCTGATGACAACTTACCATAAACTGAAGACAAGATAGCAAGCATATAGGCTATAGGCTATATAGCATATAGGTTTTTTTAATGTGGGTATTAAAAGATGGGTTTCCAGGTTTCTCATGCCACAGAGAAGCTACAAAGATGACAAATAAAACAATCCCTACCATAGACAGTTGGACTTGATGATCTTGGAGGTCCTTTCCAACCTGAGTGATTCTATGATCTTCTACCTCCATTTCTTTACTGTGTCATCTGCAGATGCTACGTACACATCAAAGCAGTGTCTTATATGTGTCCTTCTATTCTAGACACAGTCCATGTACACAAGGGTTAGGCCACTAGATTAATTAACTATTCCATGCAACATGAAAGGTCAACTCTTAGCACTGAAACTACAGAATTTTCATTTTAAATTACTTTTTGGAAGTGCTATACAAAAGCACCCTACGTAAAATTTCCACACGTAAGGGACAGTGCACTCACTGCCAGCCTTCCTCAGGATATATTATAATGAGGATTTTTTCCATGCCAACTAACTTCCTACAATTAATAAGGGAAGAAATAGTTTCTTACATAATTCTGTAATAGCTGCTTCCTTGCACATTGTGCTGGTTCTGGCTGGGACAGAGTCAATTTTCTTCCTAGTAGCTGGTCTGGGGCTGTGGCTTGGATTTGTGCTGAGAAACACAGGGATGTTTCCATTACTGCTGAGCAGTGCTCACACAGAGCCAAGGCCTTGTCTGCTCCTCAGCCCACCCCACCAGCAAGGAGGCTGGGAGTGCACAAGGAGCTGGGAGGGGACACAGCCGGGACAGCTGATCTCAGCTGACCAAAGGGATATTCCATACCATATGGGGTCATGGTCCGGCACATAAAGATCGGGGAAGAAGGAGGAAGGGGGGTATCTGGAGTGATGGTGCTTGTCTTCCCAAGTACCTGTTACGTGTGACGGAGCCCTGCTTTCCTGGAGATGGCTGAACACCTGCCTGCCATGGGAAGCAGGGAATGAATGCCCTGTTCTGCTATGCTTGTGTGTACAGCTTTTGCTTTATCAGCTAAACCGTCTTTATCTCAACCCATGAGTTTTTTCACTTTCACTCTTCTGATTCTCTCCCACATCCCGCTGGGGGAGAGCGAGTGAGCGGCTGTGGGTGAGCTTAGCTGCTGGCTGGGGTTAAACCACGACACACAAAATCGGCGAATGCACAGTGAAAGCACACAATGTTTTTATGAAGTTACTGAAGAGACTTTTTTCTGAGCAGTGAAAACTGACTGTACATAATACTATGAGAAAAAGGTGAAAAAATTTCTCATGGGTCTGAGATTTTACTACCCACTAAGATCTGCAGCTGCATCTAGCAGGTAACCTTAGGCAAGGGCTTCACTTCAACAGGGACAACATTTACTCCCTGAATAAACAAACCCCAACCATAAGGCATGTATTCAACCAACCACCACCACTTAGACACAGAAGTACAAGAAATTGAAGGAGCCACTCAAATGATAATAAAATATCCAGCCCATAATAGTATTAAATTTAAGTACTTCTGAAATCTCAAATAAGAGTTTCATCTCTGCTTCCATTTAAGTTGATGGCAAAATGTCACTGCCTTCAACACTGCCAAGACCAGGTCACTGAATTACCCAAAGCTGCCCTCATTAATAAGCAAACCACCCACTCTGAGCATACCAATAAAAGTACAGGAGGAAAATGAAGGATATTATTTGTCTTTTAAGCATCCTTTCCATATTTGCATACCTAATCCAGAACAGGGACCTCACTGAAAGAAGAAGTTCACAGGCAATTACAGCTACTTCACTGATTAACGATCTGATTTTTACATCTAAATTCATGAAGTAAGAATCATTCCTGGATTGCAGGGAAGAAACAATCCACTGTGGTCAAAAGAAACACAGGATTCATAACAGCTCTTCTGTATTATAAAAGCACACGAACCTAATTGAGTTATTTTAGAAAAACTCCACGCACTTTTCACCAAAATTATCCTCTTGCATTAAGTATCCAAAATGACTATCTTCATCAACAGTTCTCTGAATACTAGCCTTAGTCCCTGGATTAGGATCACCAAGACTAGAAAAACAACTAAAGATCAAGACAGAGTTAAACTCAGTTTTGGTAAAATAACAAAAACCGTAAGGGAAGTCTGAATCACTGGGATCTGGAAGCTGTAAGACTTTTCTAAGATAACATTATATACGTCATAGCAGAAATGAGTTCTACAGCAGATGGAAAATTAATGAGATGTTAAAGAGAGCCCACACTACCAAAAGCCATGTGAGTAACAGTTAATATGAAAAATGCACAGCTCCAAAGCATGAAGCTAAACAAACACGCCCAAACCATGCATGCCTATCATCACTAGGCATCACAGATAAAAGACGCCTTATTCAGTGCCTATCCTGTTACATGGCTGTGCAAGTTAAGGGCCAACATAGTATCCTAGCTAGCATCATCACTCCAGAGATACACCGAGACCATTCCAATTCTTTAATAGTCAGGTTCCTTTCAGATGGCCTAGGTGTTCGTATGTTTTAGAAGGTTTTCATCACTGAGAACGACGGGAGGAGGATCACACTCTTACTGCATGTCTCAGTTTTCCCTTTGCATTTATCCACTTACAGACAAAAAAAAAAAAACAAAACAAAACAAAAAGAAATCTCACATGACCAACAAGGTGCAATTCACAGCAAAAGAGACAAAGCACTAACACGCTACTAGCACTGGAAAGGTGACTTCCAAGACTCAAGTAGGAAAACCTTCTGTTCCCCTAGGCTACTATATACACCTTACGCTGTAAACACAGTGGTTTTATAGTGCCACTACGGGGTGTATGTAACACATACGCCTCGACAATAAAAGAAAGCAATCAAGGAGTGCGAATTCTTTTTCCATATTTGTGAAGAACACAAGCTTCCCAAAAGGAAAAACATAACCAATTTTAAGTGTATCAATTTATTAAATTATCTGTCAAGACTACGTTTTGAGTCCAAAAACGCCCATCAAACCAGAAAATTCCTAGGGACCAACAAAGGAATTCAAGCCCTCAGGGAATTCTGCCCCACAACTAATATACTACTCAGGATGAGCAGAAAAGGCTCAGCTATTTTCTATCATGCACAAGGCTGTTGTAAAGCCACCTGCAAGGCACCCAGCTGTGTCCCAGGAGAACTACCTGCTGCTGCAGCCTCTGAACACTTCAAAGCCTCGGATCACTGGGTGTCTGAAAGCACTTCTCCCACCGTAAATACACTCCTGCTACACCATTACACCAGGCAGCACAACAGAGAAGAACAACCCCGACAAGGATCTACGGCTGGCTGTCACTTCAGCTTAACACCGCATTTCCAGATGCCTATACTTTTGCTCAACTCACTCTGAGACCAACTAAGTGCTGCTGCCAACACTGTCAGAAAGATCTGTAGCCTGAAGAGAAAACATAGATGCTCAGAGTCTCCCCATTTACTGCCTGGCCCACAGCTCCCTACAGTAAAGCCTTTATGTCACTTAGACATAACTCCACATGTCTAGACCCAATTCCGGCACAAATGAAACAGAAGCAGACTGTTCTACAGGCAGTTTTCCGTGATACTAGGTGTATAAAGAGCTGTGTGTGAAGAAGTCGTCGGGCCTTATCACAGGGAAAGCAGCATGTATGCAAACACTACCTACAACATGGTTTCACATGGCCAAATTCCCTTTCCATGTTTCTGCTGCTGGAGGATTTGCCCATCTATCTTCCGTACCTTTATATAATAGCATATGATTATGCAACAATCTCATTCAAGACCAAAACAGAACAAGCAACAGCCTTTTATCTCTTGTCAACACCAATCCTACTGAAAATGTAGTGTCATTTGACAACTACCCAACTGCAGCTGCTGAACAACGCACGGATCCATACGATCTCTGCAGTGCTTCACAACACCAGTGCACAATTGCTCAGTATCTGACACACATAATGAACAGTCTTCACAGCTTCCTGCCACAGCAGTTCAATACGAGTTTCCTCCTATGATCCCTTTACTCAGTAGCACATATTTGAGTGTTATAATCTCAAAGAACACACATATAACCACGCCCAGGCACATGTCGCCCTCCTAACAGCAAGGAATTCCTAGACTCCATCTTATATTTTATCACCAGACCCAAGTGCCGCTCCAGCTCCCCAGCCCAAGGCTTCCCATTGTAGCAATGTGTTACCGTAACAGTACGCTAAGTTCTAGTCCAAATTTAATACGGGTTATCAAAGTCAATTTGAACATCTCCCAGCCTAGCATCCATAGGTTGGTAACATGATGTTGTCAGGCCTTAAAACTCCAGCGGGGTTAGGTGCACTCAATACTGGCAGTCTTGTAAAGAAAGATCTGCGTCTCCCAAAATGACAGTGATTACGTGATGTCCTTCCCTCAGATGCAATAACCCATCAGCCCAGATAAGTCTTTGACATGACTCTTCCAGAGCAGTTAAAAGCGTAAGAGCTTTCCCAAAAGTCACCCAGCCCCAGTGAGCCTAACCTTCAGGTCAGATGCTGCTTCTGAGCATTTGTCATCACTCTAGATGCCACAACCCTTTTTCAAAAGCACAGAAGCGACCACTAAAGTTGCTGCCTTGCCCAAATTCTAGCACTGTAACTACGTTACATTCTGTTGCTTAATCACCATCCCTCACCTTCCAGCCAGTTCAGCTGAAAACCAAAAAATGTTCTTCACTTCCTTTTCAGAAAACGCTGCAGGCCATTACGCACGCTGCTGAGTAACTGCCACATTTCAGGCCGGCAGGGGCTGCAGTTCTGCGGCAAATGACAGACACACCTAAGGTTATGTATTCGGCAGCCTTTGAGAAGGCACACGGGGATCCACCTCAAACACCACAGGAATCCACCGGGATGAAAAGCCCTTTCTAAATCTAAGATCACCAACATTCAATCAGAGCAATGGATATTGGCAAAATATGTTTAACTTTAAAATAACATTTGTTTTGCAAGGGTCCATCTAAATTACAGAACTATATTCCGTAAGTATTAGATCTTTCATTTCTTGTAACTGATGTGAAATCTTGTAAATCTTTTAAGTATTCTCCATCTGCGAGTCTCTTCAGTTCTTCTTTCAGACACTCTGCATGTAGGAGTATGATGAATTGATAACCCTTCAAAGAATAAATGAGGAGGCATCATGGGAGCAAGTAAAGTGTTAAGAAAATCATGCTCTGAATTCCTTCCTCATGGAAACCAGCGACCCAACTCTCTCTGACATCAAGGAGGGCCTGGATTGCACCCAACTGCCTGAGCTTCAGATCTTGTCTCAAACGCTATCTGTCCACATGTCCAAGCAGTTCGTGCAAAAGGAGTGCCCTGAAGCTATAAATGGAAACTACTCCCCTGCACAACTTTATCCCACACCAGGAAACAAAATACATGGGATAGTCAGCACAAACCACCTTTGCAGATTTACCGAACAATGAGGCTGAAAAGTCCGGTCAAACACTGAGCAGGGAAGATAAAACGGCTTCAGTATCTAACATTAAATTAAGGTAAGACCTGGAATCGTAAGGAGGAGTTTTTGCCATGGAGGAGCAAGCTGAAATCCAATGTAACAAAAATTGCTTAAAAACGTCCAACGCCCTAGCCTGCTATGCAGATAACAAGGACATAACAGACTTTGAGGTAAACACTGCTAATTTACTTAATACAGGTTTTGAAGAAGATGGCATGTACATCACAAGGCTTTATAATAGACCTGGCTAATATTAATGTCTATTATAGTTGCTGTAATACATTATCTGGAAAGGGACAGAAACTAACAAGCTGCTAGATGACAAAAAAAGGATTACTTTGAGGTGCCAATATTCTTAAAGCCTTCTCCAAGCCTTTCCCAGTACCATTCCTCTCTATTTAGACAAAGTTCAAAATCCAGAACTATGCCTGCAGCCATTTTTCATTCAATTATATTTCACAGATAACACGTTCAAAAGTGACCTACAATTTCAGAAAACAAAATCTCTGGCAACACACTCACAGCCAGTCAGGGACTTACTGCAGAACCCCTCTACACAACTTTCACTGACACCTCTTGCTCAGTGCTTCAAATACGTCATTTTTGCCTCATGTCTAAATAAGGATTTAGAACTCTGATTTTAAGGGGACACAGCTCAACAATTTTCAGTAGTCAGGCTGAAGGACATAAACACTTTTGGAGGCTTGAAATCTGCACTTAGGTTTTGGGAAAGGATCAAGTCAGAGTGCAAAAAATAAGTGATGAGAAAAGCAAAGGTTCTATCTTGAAGCTGCAAGGCTTTAAAATACTGCAAATAGTATAACCACCCACACTAAAATATCTTACACAAGCCAGCAAATACACATATGTACTCTAGGGCTGCACACATGTTGTTAAGCCTTCTTCTGCTCCGTATTTCACCCCTACTAAATGGAAACGATTCTCCCTTCTTTCATTCACAAAAGGAGAGCACCTTTTTCTTCCTCTGAAGCACTACAGACAAGCTTAGATCTTCAGTATAACACATTTTTAGTGCTTGGGGTATGAGGTTTGGTTTTCTATCACCTTGTGACCACCAAGCAAAGTGATTCAGTTCAGTGATCTAGTGGAAAACAATCTTTGTATGTTCATTGTTTTTTTTTAGATAAATTCCATTATTATTACCTTATAAATATTCAGGTTCCTGAGTTCACTAAAATAAAATGTGTATTTCTTCATGCGAAAGTATTTTCCAGGTGGCACGAGCCACTGGACTCTACCCCAGACAAGCATCATCATTCAGCTTACTCCAACAACATCTATCCATTGACACTCACGATGAATCTCAGACGCCTGATCACACAGTCTAAGGCACAGTATGAAAACTTCAGAACTGAAGAAACCCCACAGTTGGAGCCCCAATCCCCACCTTGCGAGATGAGGGAGAGCAGTGCAGAGCTCTAAGATGAAGGACTATCAAGTTCAGTACGAAGGGAATGCAAGAAGTACACTGGAGGGCAAGAGGTGCCACTGACTGAAGGGAAGCAGATGTTTGGCAATAAGATTCCAACTAAGTGTTGATTAAAATTTCAACTTTTCAATTAGAAGATGGCTGTTTGAAGTACTCAGAATAGTCTATGTAATTGTTTTCTGCCTCTGGAAATTCTGAGAAGGGAAAATAGCTAGTGAAAAATGTAAGGCCTTCAACACGGAGCCCAGAAATTCACAGAAACTTTTATTTCTTTAGGCAACAAATCTTGTTTACCCTTCTAACACTAATATCAGTACTGTAAATCAGAAATACTACTGACAAAGGAATAGCACAGAAACTAACATGGTGAGATTAGTCACTAACTCTACTAAAGACAAGAAAAGAATAAATGACGGTGAAACCTGTAAGGGGAGACCCTTGATATTCAAACATAGTTGCAAAGAACTACTGGTATGTCCCCTAACAGGAAAAGTGAAGAGAAAGGGCCTGACCATCAGGCATTGTTCTCAGGGAAGTGTGAATAACAAAAAGCCTTGGAGATGTTGACCATACATTAAACATTATCTGTGTTTCTGATTATTAACCCTTGATCTTTTTGAACACGTGTATAGCGATAGAATGAATATGCAGGATCCTGTATCTGAATTTGCCCAATAACTTAACAAGGGGAAAAAAACATAATCAAGTCAAGGAAAAAAAGCGTGAAGAAAGGGAATTGGTATATATTTCAAACAATACTTGAAAATATTTTCAAAATGTCACTGGATTTTGCCACGTAATTTATTCAACAAATAGTTACTCAGATTAATTAGGCTTTAAAACAGAGAGATCATAAAATGGCAAGGTTTTGTTTTTCTTTTCCTAACTTGTTTTCTCAGATTTTGATCTATGCAACAGATAAAAATACATGGGTTTGGACAACATAATTCAGCAAGTCAGCAGCTCTATTCCAGATAGTTACGTATCGAATGACATTACAAACAAGTGTTATAATCAGCAACAGGTAAGTCAGCTTTCCTCATGGAAAGTAGTAGTAGTTTCCAATCTATTTCAGACTTCAATTCCAAGATTATCTGCTTCATATTTGGTAAAGCTTCTGACACAAAGCACATGAAGGGATCAAAGAGTAAAAAAAAACAAAACAAAACCACAGGTAGGAGTCAAAATAAACACTATCATCAAAATAAAACTTATACAAAGCTGCTAGGGAATGAAAAAAGGGTAAAGCAAAATTCTAATTAAAGACATCACATTTGCTGCTACTTGCCTATTTTACAAGTAAAATTTGCCAAAGCAAAGTACATGTCACCTTTGAGGAAATACACTGACTTCAATTTTTAAAACTCCAAGTAAACTTCTAACCAAGAAAAAACAGGTCTGATTTGGGCTTTTTTTCATCTCAAGTTCCCCAACTGCAGGTAGGTCTCCAAAAACAAGCCAAATCCCGCACCTCTTTAATAGATTTTACTCAATCCTTATCTGGACTAAGTCCTAATCAGCTTGCTAGTTCTCACCTCCTCCAATCCTTTTACCACTCTTTCATTGCAGCAATAGTTTGCCTAAGGTTGTTTTAAGGTGCAGGTTCAGCCAGACCTGAGCAGACCCAGGCAGCACAGACACACCTAAGCAATGCATGCAGGTGAAGGAGCCACCTGTGCAGGGCCACAGTGCAGCAGCACAGGGCTATGTTCTCAGAGTAAAGCTTTCAAAAACACCTGGAAAACCTCCCTGATCATTTTTGGTTACATTTCAGACTGAAATCTCACAAAAGACTTCAAATTTGAAGACGGACAACCAGATAGATCACATTAAAACCAGGAAAAAAAAATCTGACAACTGGCTAAGCTGCATTATTGTCAAGTACAATCAACTTGCTTGTTTTGGCAAATAAAACACCTTGGCATATTTCCCAAACAGCAATTTTATCTTCTCCCTCTCCCCTCCCCTCCCTGCCCCTTCCAAGGAAAGATTATCAATCCCTGGAACCCAAACACAAGAGATAGATAGATATAGATATATAAATACACACATACCATACAGAGTTCAATAGTATTTATGTCAGTACAGAAACAGTTTTTTAAAAAAAACAACACATTCTGTATCTAAATTACTGATTTAATGAATTCAAATTCTTGAAAGTTATTTCTCAAATAAGATAATCTTCAAACGAGGTAAGGAACAACTTTAATGCACCATCAATCTTTTCTACTTAAGTTTGAAGCAGCAGACCTTTCCATGGTGTAAGAGAGTATGAGAACACTGAAGCAAACTTAAAATCCTAATACACACTTCTATTAAATACTAAGCTCTGGACAATGTCAGCAGATGTTTCCATGTAAATTCTGTCCCTGCAATGATAAATTATGTTGCCTGCACACATTCTAAAGACAATGAGCAACTTTTTCTCGTTTTATCTTAACTAACACTGTAGACTCAATGCAGTGAGGGGATCCTGAATCTACTGTTCACTTGTGCTCAGAATGACTGAGTTCAAAACTAGATCCTTATAATACACATTTCTACCAGTCCAACCAATATGCAAAACGCCTCTGGCACATAAAACACTGCATTAAAACGTGGTTCAAACCCATAACCTACTGCACTCTACAACAAAGGAGCACTTACTGCCATTGTCGTCAGAATCCTCGCTGCTGCTAGGAAGCCGACGTCGTTTCATGATCTCCACGGGAAACAGCAGGCAGCCTGCAAAGCAATGAGACAGCACTTAACCCAAGATAATAATACACAGTCATCAAGTTGTGCTTCTGGTGGCATTCGAGGATTTACAGCACACAAAGGAAAACAAACAACTTTAAACAGCATCTGAAATATGAACAGTGAGTACCTCAAGGATGCTTCATTAGGCAGTCATCGTATGAGCAGGTGAACAGAACTGCACAGTATCAATGAGAACCCCGCCAACACTTTCACCCCAAAACAAAAGCACGTTTTGTTCTGAGAGGTCTGAAAAATCACTAAGTATCTGCAGTCAATGCGCTTAACTTCCCCTGCCCATTCTGACACTAGATTTGCAATACAATAACATTTTTACTGCTCATGTAAATATTTACTTTGGCTAGTATGTTTTTGGAGTCATTTTATTCCTGTTTAAAATGCCAGATTTACAAAATCAAAGATTAAGATCATCCACTTATACATATATATATAAAAGAAACAGCAGCAGCAGCAAGCCAAGTTTTCCCAGATTTACTCAACATGCATCATCCATGCCCTGCAAGGCACCACCCTCCAAGATAAGGGAGTTACCTCCTCCACCAGGCACAGTTCTAGCACCACACCTCACACCAACTGTTTTTCAGGAATCAACCAGTTGATTACACAAAAGCTCCTCCAAACTGCCAGACTTCTACCAATACTGAGTAAAACCGCACATGAATCAGTGCTGTAAAGGCAAAAAGTTCCTTATCTTTTCAAGTGCTATTCACAGGTCGTTTGTATTTTTTGCCTGTATTCTCTGTGGAATGAAACCAAATTCAGAAAAATCAAGGAAGCCATAAATAGCTAGTCAGCATTTACATGTACAAAGCTATTAAAAAGTGTAAGTTGAAGAGCACAAAAAACATGACAAGACAAGTGCAGAAAGGCATATCCACTGTAAGTTAAACTGACAAGGACTCTAGATGCACATCAAATCCCCTGAGTCTTTGCTTACCACTTATCAATCGTGGTATCAACAAGGTCTGGGTGTTCCGCTAGCTGCAAAACCCTCATACACACCTCCGGGGCACAGATTTGAAAATCAGATGCCAAGATACTTTTTTGCTTCTAGGTAGGTGCAGAAAATCTAACCACCTCATTTCCATGTGAATTGAGATTTCCTAGACACCTTTCACTGAAACTCTTTTTCATTGACCCTTCAGTATGCAGTTAACTACTTCAAGTTTGTTCGCTGAGAACGTCTCATCGTAGTAAACTCAAGAATGCTTTCAACTTTGCTAATTCCCAAAATGAGGAAACCCAAAAGGCCTCATCAAAGCCCGACACTATTTTCAAAAAAAGCACAAAAGTACCTTCTCTTCCAAAAGTGATTCATATAAGAAATAGTAGGTATTTTTTTGAGGGAATTCATTTTATAATCACTAGCAAATCACAAGCACCTGAACCCAAGACTCTATTTTACACTTCCAGTGAACAGAATGTAGTTCTAAGAGCCCAAGCATTGCAAGATTGCCTCCTTTTTGAGATTACACGTGCAAACCGAGCTGGGGGGAAGCCTCCCTCTCACAGAGCACCTTGCCAGAGTGGGATTTAATATGGCTGTCTTTGAAACATGTAACAGTTCTGAGCTGCAAACTTTGCTCGCTAATGGTAAAGAGAAACTGAAAGGTTTGCTTCATCAAAACCTTCTGTCGTCATTTCATAACGTTCCCATATACTGGTGATGTCAGAGAATAAACAATCATAAATGACAACCTCTTACAGCACTAGAAGAATTCTTTCTGAAAGAAATGCTTTGAAGCAGACCAGAACTTTGCGCGTACGGAAGACGGAAATGCCGCCAATGAATAAATAAATACACAGATCAGCCTGAACCATCAAAATCGTCTGAATCTGGTACAAACGTAATAGATCCAGAGCCAAGTTCTTATACAGTCACTTATACATACAGAAAGCCAATATTCAGATCCAAAACTGCCTAAGACAGAACTGAAAAATCGATCAGCTGCTGTAAGGTCAAAACCAGGGGAATAAATGTATCTTCTGTGAGGTACTTTTTCTAGTTTTCACATAGTTTTCCTGCAATTTTAAGAAATATTAGCAATAGCACTTGAAAGAATGTATTCATTTAGAATGAAAATACCTCCCATAAACAAGGAAACAAAGACATGGAAGAAAATGAAGAAAAAATGGAAGTTAACCCAGAAATGTCATTTGTATAGTCCTGGTCAAAATGCTGACTTCTAGGTTTATTCTCACATGGTCTGAAAAGTACTATGCGTCATAAAGCAAAACAACATAATGTATGTACACTGAGACACAGGCATGAGCTTGCAATCAACACAGAAATTTGAAATTCTGCTCCTCCACATCTTTTTGGATAAGTGCATTCTGAGTTCATTTTCTCCTAGCTATACTTTCTGCAAATTCACAAAATAAGGAAGCACTTGGAAGCTTCTCTCCTTCCTACCACCTGTCTTTAATAAACTAAACATCATCTTTGTTGTTTAAAGGAAGGAGTGGTATTCACATCTCCCAATTCAAGCATTCTCCACAGTTCTTCAAGAAATCAAAGCCAGAACAGAAGCCACTTCCCCGGAATATAGAGGACTGGCAGCTGATTTCCCTTGACCACTCCAGTCAAGCTTCTGAAGTTGGCCACGCTGAAGCGCCTCTTTTCTCTGAAAAGTAACATTATAAGAAAAAACACATTCAATGAAGTTTCTGGGAGATTCCTTTACAGATGCATATGGGAATGAATGAATGAATGAATAAATAAATAAATAAATAAGAGTTTAAATCCACAGAACTAATTTTCCCATCTTTGAACCTAACTCAAGTTTACAGGGAGCTAAATCACAGATGGAAAACCAGCATTTTTCTTCTCGGTCTCAAACATCTTAAGATTAACCCCGTAAAAATTGTGTCATTAGAAGTAATAAAACAGCTTCTTCCAACTTCTAAAATAATTCTAAAGTGTTCCCACCAGATGTCCACAGTTCAGAATACACATTCTAGAGAGAACACTGGAACAACAGTAAGAATTACAACCACACAGATTGAAATGCCGCTGCTTGTAAGGGTATCACGGTGCCTCTGCTTCAAAGACTATGGGTGATGGTGACCTCAAAGTCACACAAGAACTGCATTACACAGAAACACGAATTATGATGGTCGGATGCAGATTCAAGGTGCATGCTTTTCCTGTTCGACCATATACACACACATTTTCCCAGCATGTTTAGAAAATACTGTGAATTCAAGTAAGGCTTTTTTAATCTTAAAAAGAAAAAAAAAAAAAAGAAGAAAAAACCCTTCAGTGTTTCATTCTTCATGGGATATCTTTAACTACGTTTGTATTTTCTACTGAAAAAAGCGGAATGGAAAAACTATCAAATTTTTCAGCAAAATTATGTATAGAATATCTCACTCTCTTTCCTTTGCTAATCTGAGATTTGAATGCCAGCAATATTACTTGTCTTTGAAATTCTCACTCTTCAGAGTCATGAACGTTTGTACTTTTCACTTGACTTTATTTTGACATACACCGAATACACTCAGGTGCTTAGACAACGCATCTGATCCAACTCTGATCTCATTAAAACGTATTCTGGAACTGTCAGTTCCAACAGATCAGAAGGCAGGTTCCTCAAGACTGGTTGTACCACAGCTAGTTTAACGGTACAAGCTGGCTGTGATCACTGTGCCCGTAAGCAGAGAGAATTCACGTGCACAGAAAGGGTGAGATGTTTAAGCCAAGCTCTAAGACTGATACCAATAACGCGTAAAAACTACGCGCTCATCCTGCAACACTTACAGGACAGGAAGAGACCACCCAGGCTCCTGAGCTCAATTCCCAAGAACTGCATGCAACCACATAATTGCTGTTTAGTCCAGAAGTTTCCACAAAACATTCACTGCACCCACACATGCCACAATTTCCCAACCCCCTGTGCAAAATGAACGCTTCTCTGAAGCAAGAAAGCAGCCAAGCAAGCAGTGTCCTTGAACCCTCTATCTTCTATCACAAACATTTCTACAGCTGTTCTCCCCAAATCCTTCCACCAGCCCCAAGAGGGCATTTGCCCATATACTGTTCACCTGCAAAGCAAGCCCAAGCGCTTGTTACAGGAGTCCAGCAGCCCTACGGAACAAAAGCTGCTCCATCACCAAGCCAAACATGCCCCAGGTTTGCAGGGACAATTCCTAACAGCCCAGGGACTTTTGCACATCGCTTCATTTCCTTGAAAGATTACTTTCTTCATGTTAAAACCATCCTTTCAGAAATCAGGCAGACCAACATACAGCATGCTGACAGTTATTTCTCCTGAGAACTATATTATAATGAACATTTACTCGTTTATTGGGGGGGAAGTGGACTCAGACAAATGCCAGCCTTCAACCAAACACAGCTTTATAGAAACAGCCATGACTGCTGGCAACGTTACCCCACTTCCACGGGCGGACAAAGCGCCTGAGAGCACTTTGTGCAACCACACCACCACAACAAATGGCACAGACGGGGCAGAGGCCGTGACTTTTTAGCCACCCAGCACCCGCAGATGAGCTAGCCACAGCAGGGCAGTACTGGTGGGGCTGGCACAGCCTGCAATGTGCTCGGTGGCGCTGCGCTTTACAGAGACACGTCACTAGTGGCTTTTTCATCCCTTTTCAGCATGCTAGCTCTCAAAACTAAGCTCTGGGGTTTACTTATTGATTAGCTACAAACTTCAAACGTACAAATGCAATTCTGGACTCCATGGTGCAATTGCTCAGGTTGTTGTTAAAGGCAAGACTACAACGCCTGAAAGGCTGCTTCTGGCTGTGGTATTTGGAGAGAGCACTAAGCCTTCTGTGAAACACTTGTCAAATGAAATGACTATAGATGATAATCCAGTATAATCAACGTCAGGCCACAAAATAGCATTTGGATTTACACATTCTTGTGGAGGTAAGGAACAAACATCTAACCCTACACCAAGAACTAGATACAGTTGGAAATACAGACGTTTCTGCCTACTTCCCAGGATTTGCTAGCAGATGAAGTACAATGGGTTAGAATGAGCAACAAGACACTGAACACCAATTTCACTATGTTTTACATAGTGCATTATTGTGCTTCTCCATTTTTAGCTCTGCAAGAGATTAATTTAAAAGAACCAACATAAAACAAAAACCATACTGGGGACGGATGCCAAGGTCTTCCCTTGTACTTTTTTCTCCCACACTGAAGTCCCAGGAATTGCACAGGTAAGCGTGAAACAAATCTGAATCCTTTTTCCTAGCTTCCTCAGAGCACAAATCCAGACAGTACCCCATAAAACTGGCTCAGCAGTGTGCACACACGTATACCCACACGCAACACACCACAGAACTTCTCATGCTACTGCTGCACAGTTAAGAACACCATATACTTTTTCTGCACAGTTAAGAACTGACCCCAAGTAGACAGATGATCAAAGAGAAAGTTGTAAAGTATGTCAGTCTTTGTTATGCAAATAGCTACACAGAACCAGATTTTAAAAAATAATTATACATGAAAAAACCTACATCCTCAGGTCAAAGGTTTTACATAGCACGATTTTTTACTGAAGTATTTTTAAGGGCTGTATAAAACCTCTGGGTACAAAGAGTGCATAATTCAAACGCTGACAGACAATTAACTGTAACCGTGTTAACGGGTGTCACTACAATAAACTGCACTGAACAGCTGCAGAGACAGAACGGGAAGAAAGCAGAATTATGACAGATGTACACCCTGAAGACAAACTGAAGAACTGGCTTTTCCTAAAAGTAACCCACTAACTGCAATGGAACTAATACCTCATTATCTCTAGCACATAAGAAACCACTTCAGAACACTTATTGTACAAATGGAAGTAAAGCGCAACATAGTCTTAACGAACTGGATAGTAGATGAAGATATTTAGCTTCTACTACTGTATTCTTTTAAAATAGTTTATGACACCACCCCAGTCTTCACCAACCGACATCTGACATAGCGACAAAAAACCTGGGTTTGTCCTTCTATGCCCAGATTAAAAAAAAAAAAAGGGACTACATCAGAAATAAGTTATAGCATTAAAATTCACCGAAAACTTTGTAATTCCTCTTTATCACCTATGAAAGCTTTGATAGCGACATTTTATAGTCACGAAGATACAAGAAGAGTTCTTAAATACTATGGCATTACGTAGCACAGTTCACAGTACAAAAAAGCTACAAACCTTAAATTTGGAGGGACAAAAAATCAGAGCGCCAAGTCTCATGAAAGAAAACAGTGTGTTCCAAGGCCAAAAGTGTTCTCCACAAGGAGTATTTCTACTGACTTCAGCACATCTATTCAAAATTTCACAAGGAAAGGCAAAATTTGGACATATTGGCCCAACACTTCCCAGGAATCCACATGTTCATTTATGCACCTGCGCAAGTCAGCTCATAACCTTACCTTACGATCCGGGCAGCGGCAGCAAGTTATTCCCAAACCGTGCTGCCGAAACTGATTGCCCAAAATCTTGAGCAATGATAAATTGGGCTCCATGAATTAATTCATCCCATCCTGCGCTCCCTGCAGTTCATCTCGTCCATTCAGAAAAAGCTGTCTGCTTGGTCAGCTCCAGCTGAAAACAGAGGCGCGAAGCAGCGGCACTAACCACATGGAGAAAGCATTTGAGGGAAGACTGGAAGTTGTTGGGTTTTACTGTATTCTGTGAATTGGGAATGAAACCAGAGAAGCTGGAAGGGAAATCTGCAGCTGTGAGGGGAAAGGGGACTTTATTATTGTTATTTTATTTTAAACATATGTATTAAACATAGCTCGGAAGCAGGGAGAGAGTGCTATCTGAAGCCAGAGGGAAAATCCTGCCGCTAATACGCACAACCCTTGCTGTTTCAATAACATCCCACTGCGTGTGAGAAACCTCTAGAAATAGAATCATAACAAGCACATTTTGGCATAACTTTTATGAAGGTTTTAGGTTTGTGTGTGTGGGCAGCTTTCTACTTACTTAAAAGACAGTGCCTGCTTAAAAAGGAAATTATTCCAGATCGCAGCTAAATCTTTCCCTAAAAAGAAAAAAACGGGGCTAGCATAAAAGCATCTTCCTACTCCAACGTTAAAATGTTAACTAAGATGTGCTGCTGAACGCTACCTAATCGCTACCCAAGGAGACGCACGCTATTTTTAACGCCTGCGCGCAGCCACGCAAACCAGCCGTGCGCACGTCGCACACGGCCCGTTCCTCCTGCGGGACGGACGGGTCCCGGGACCCCACGGACTTCACCTGGGGGTGAATCTAACCAGGTTTATTAGAACAAAGCTGTGAGCTGAGGGGAAAGACGGACGCCGAGGCAGAAGTCAGCCAGAGGCACGCACCGGCCGGGCCGCATGGTGTTCCGCACCGCCTCGCAGGTGAGCAGTGCCTCTGCCGACCCGAACGGGCGGCACCAGCGCAGGGCCGCCCTTCCAGAGGGCGGGAGACGGAGCGTCATGACGAGTAAATTCAAAAGCGGCGCCTCACGCCGGCCGGGTGCCGCTGGGGGCGGCCCTCCTCCTCCTCCTCCCG
>VWZZ01000012.1:322119-370890 GCA_013399095.1 Psophia crepitans
TGGCGGGCGTGCCCGCAGCAGCGCGGGGGGCTCCGCCTGCCTCCCCCCTTCCCTCGGCTGCCCGGGAAGTTCCTCGCTCCCACCCGCGCCGACTTGGCCAGAGCCGGGGCTGCGCTGCCTCAGCTCCTGCGGCGTCCTCGCTCGGAGCCGGGCGGGCTCGAAAATGAAGGTGGGAAGCGACGCTGCGAGGCTGGCGGCTGGGAAACTGCGGCGGCTGCACCCAGAGCCCGCCTGTGGCACTGCTGGCGGTACCCGGCCACGATTAACTCCTCTCCGCAAAATCTGAGCCGATTTCCCAGCCGGGAATTACAACGCTGCACTGGCTCCCTATGCGTAGCACACAAGTCGCTATTTTTCGGGCAGAGAAACTGAGGCACGTAAGAGTTAAGTGCTGCGGCCACATACATGGCGCGTAATTGCCAGGGCAGAGTAAAACTGCGTGCTGCCTGCTGCCAGCCCCCAGCGTTCTCCCCCCAGCTCCCTGGCCCTGACACTTCTCAGAGCCTGGAAAAGAACTAACACATGCCGCGGTTCAGTTCACAGCTTTCTAGCGGGAAATGAAATTACCGTAAATTGGCACCAAATTACATGCTAAACTTCCCATTATAAAAAAAAAAAAAGGTATGTTTGAATGCAGATCTCTATTTTCCACGTAACTCGCTTCACCTCACACCGTGCACCCGTGCTCCCCCAGTGAAGGAGAACAACCCCTTTCGAGAAGAATTGCTGAGCAAATACCATATGAGGCAGTAAATACCATGGACAAGATTCAACATAATCTCAGAGAATTAAGGCGATCTGTGGAAAGTAATCCCCACAGTATGCAAATACAAATTAATGCAGCCTCCGCAGCAGCATTAGTCTGCCGGAGAATCGCACCTTAGTTCAGCAGAGGAATTGGGTCGTTACTCAGCCCTGCAAACCGAGTCATTTGTCCTGCCATCTCACCCACCTGCCTGCCCAATAATGAAACACCACTTGCATTACTACACAACCTAAAAAGTTGTAGCTCAGTACAAAAGTATCCTTTTCCCTCCCCAGGTATTTTTTCCATGTGAAAATAAGACAGTCCTGGTTTTATTCATAGAACAGCCTGAAGCATCTTTAGATTTTAGAGCCTAAGACTTTGATTCCCCTTGTTAAAATCTACATGAAAACAAGAAAACACACGCACTCTCTGCATTCTCCCGCACTTAAATCGGCGTCCAGACCTGCAGAGATACCTGCTGGAGTAGCTCTGTACACATCAGCAGTCTGCTTAGAAGTAGCTCCACTGCTGTCACTCCTATTTGCAGGATGGGGCCTCAGCTTTTTGCCATTCATGGTACAACCATCACGCACCTGTGATCGTCTGCCGACACACCAGATCTCCTTATCCGAGAAGTTATTGCCAGAATTACATTCATACACCATCGTCCTACCCCTGAGCGTCCAGGAACCTGCCCCATGTGCTCGTTTTCATATCGCCAAAGGAGTCGGCGACTGGAGACTGTTGATCTGTATTATCTAAAGAGCGTGTGCCCACTACTGTGCTATGGTGTAAGCCCCAGAACAGATGAGGTCAGAGCGTTTTCACTCAGTGGTCTGCAGGTTCCTCAGGAACTCACGGACAACTGCTCATAAGTCCATAAAAAGTAATCAAGATAAAGCTGTTCTCACTTGGCATTTCCTCTACAGAGGTATGCACCTCTACTGGATGAATAAGATTTTATGTTTGTTTTTAAATACTGTCCCTTGTCAAAGATGGAAGAATCACTACAAATGCTGTTTGTCTTGCTTTTCTGTATTCTTTCCAAGAAAGTTCAGACCTAGCTTCTGACAAAACCTTCGGTGTGAACGTACTCTAATTTCTAAACAGCAATGATAGAAACTTTCCTGTCTCAAACTCCTGGCATTTGTAGCAATACTTTTGTTTTCTTCAATTAGTTTTCCTTTGCGTATACAGCCAAGTTTAAGTTACATCTTGTATTTTAGGAAACATTTCTCTTGGAAGCCATGCAAGGCCATACATGTAGGAACAGAACAGGAACGGGTGCAGCACAGTGGGCTGTGTTTTAGAAAGTAGTGACTAAAAAATGCTATCGAAATTACTGTAAAAAAAGTCAACAAACATGAGCCCGCAGTGCTATTAAAGCAGCTAGCCCAGTCTTCGAGGGAGCTAACACAAATGGAACAAAGATGCTTTTTTGTCTCTGCGTGCAATTTATCACAGACTGTTCTGGAATAATGTACATTTTACAAGGAAATATTGAAAAATTGAAGGGTTAGAAATGTTAGTTTTGAACATTAATGCAAAACACTTCACAAAGAAAAGGTTACACTCTGTACTACTTCAACACGACAGGTATGAAGTTGTGTACTAAGACAGCCATGGTCAGACAGGAAAGACTATAATAGAGCATACCAGAGTGAGCCACTGACATCGTTAATACAAAGCAGTGCTAAAAAAAGAAAAAAAAGACCTACATATGATCTAAATAAAGCCAGGAGTTGTTCACTGCAGAATCGGCCTTGGCAGCTTAAGACACCATTACGACTCCTGCCAGAGAATCCCAGCAGCGAACACCGGAATGGACTGTACCAGTGGGCCTCACTTGCTTCTCTACAAACTCAGTGCCCAGCTCAAGCTGCCGGAGCAGGCAGGCTGCCTGCAACGAGCAGAGGAGGATGGCAAAAGCAAGGCACCCGGGCCAAAGAGAGAAATCTTAACTCTGCATTCAACATCTGGCCACAGTCTGACTCAAATAGGAACCACAGTAGTTTTCTGCTACCTCCATTAGCTAAATTTCAAGGTGACAGGTAAAATTCTGCTGGAGGTAGAGTCAGTAGAAGTTTTGCCATGGACATCAGTGGGGCCAGGATTCCAGCCTCCATCTCGAATAGATATTCACACACACCCCCCCCAAAGCAGGCATTTTGTTATGCTAAATAATGTTGTAAGACTCCATGCCTTACTCTGTCATCTTTCTATCAGTATTAACTCAGCAAGCACTAGTGGAAGAGATTCCAAGTGTAAAATGAATATTATCAAACTTAAAAAAGAAAAACAGAAAAAAAGAAAAAAGAAAGATGTAAGTAAAAATATTTTATCAGACACTGCTGCAGCAACAGATTTCAGTAAAAGGCTGGGAAAAAAGTGCTGACAAGCCATATATTCATTCCTTGGCTTTATGTGTCAGCTCAGAAATAACAGTCAAAAAGGAGAAATTAAGAAACTATATAAGCAATCAAAAAATTTAAATAAAATTTAATATATGAGTGACTATATCTGATGAAACAACTTGGAGAAGGGACCAGAAGTTCTGTGTGTTAGTAGAAAGCCTAACTCCAAGCCTGATACCTATTCTTGGAGTGCTCCTGGAATGAGTGCACATGGAGGTGCAGCTAAAGAAGTTGAGTTTCTCCCCACTGTTTAACTTAACCCAAGTATCAGTTAGAACTCAAAATTGTTCTTTTGCTTTTCTGGCTCTGTTTTTTAAAAACTTCTACTTCCACATTCTCTTTCTTTATTTTGAAGATCAGAAACTTGCGGGGAAGAACACAGTACAGATCCAAACCGGCACTGTCAAGACTTTAGCTTGTACTTACTCCTCAAGAGTAAGAGCTTCCAGAGAGCTTTCACATCTCCTGTGAGAGATGTATGTATCGCAGAGAGATGCAGTTGGGCTAAATCCTGTTGAGGTCCATTTTGTGTCTAGCTGGTCTACTCACATGAGCAAGGGGAAAAAACAAGATTTTGACTCATACATATGTAAATCTATACCACTTACAAACTGCATAAAGTGTGATATTTTTAACTCCTGCAGAAATAAAACTTGCTCACATGGCTATGTATGGACAATAGAGGAACATACTTGTCACAGTTTTGTCTAATCCAAATAAATCATTTATGGCAACAGGGCACCTGACCACCTCACTAAATTATGCACATAAAAAAAAAATAATGGTGCTCTGGCTTTTTCTTCCTTCTCCTCATGTACAAGCACTGAATTTTGATCTATCTGGATTAGGGTTGATCAAAAAGACTAAGCTCGGGTAGCACCTTACTGCCTTTTACTCTGAAGGTGAGGTTTACAGCTACCAGGATTGCCTGTGGACGTCATCTGTAGATTCACAGGCCATGCTCCAAAGATGTGCTTTCTCCTGTGCTGACAAACCTCATTCTTCTAGTTTATAGTTCCTTTGTTTTACTGAAATGCAGTTGTTGTGAGAGGTCACTTACTGGGTGAGCCAGTAGCCCCAGTCAGTAGAAGCTGTGCCATTCAGGGATGAGGAAGGAGAGGGAGGAAAATTAATCTTTAGACCTGAACTTCATATTTAACGTGCTATCAAACAGGGTGCTTGCAACAGAGAGACTAGCGTAGTCTTTTTAACGACAAAACTCGAGAAGAAGAAATTATAATATCCATTTTACGTGTGGGTAGGCAGGGGCATACAAAGGTTAAATCACTCGCACAAGTCACATGTTAAGTCAGCGTTAAAACCAAGAATAGAAACCTCAAGTCATGCCTCTCAGTCCAAGGTTTCTAATGATTAAACTATATCCTTTCCTTTGGCCTGGTCTATAGCACATAACAGAGTACAAAGTATACCTCCATGACATTTTGCACATAGATATCTTAAAATATTTTGGCAAGTCAAGCACAATCATTGCATGGATATGCAACCGCTGACGTTGTATGTTCATCTGAAAGTGAAGCGGGAACAGGTATGCTCGATAGGTAAAATTTACTAATTCCAAAATCTAAAAGTACAGCTCCTGAAATCAAGTGTTCCCAAATTATTCTAACTGAAAAGCAGAAGCTGACAAGAAACCAGTAGAACAAGAGCCTCGAGGGAAGAACTAGAAGCAGACAGTTAACTTGCAGGTCTGCGAGTTAGGCGGGAGGAAGCTGGTGCAGCACCTTTAAGGTAAACAACACAATTTTGTACATGATGAGAGAAGTAATTAGCAGCCAAGGTAATGCCCTAAATACAGGAAGAATGGATTGTGAAAACCTCAGGCAAGTGAGAGTTTAGCAGCAACAGATCAAATCTCACTTGAAGTATATACACGTGCCTGTCTGGTAGCTCATCAAGCAACATTACACTAGCTAATCTAGATGAACTTCAAAATTAAATTGTGTTTGTGCAGGCAGAAATCACGTAGTAAAAAAAGGTGCTGTGACAAGACTCGTAGAAGAGTTCAAAAGAAACTGATTACAGACTTTCTGATTGCAGAGCGTGTCCCGAAAAATAGTTGCTAAAAGTGGAGTAGTGGTACCAGATTATTGGGGAAGTAGAACAAAAAACAATTTCTTTCTTCAGTAACAACCTAGTGCCAAAAATGACTATAAAAATGAAAAAAAAAAAAAACAAAACCGGCAACTGCAACTTTGGATCTTTAAGAGTCAGAAAAAAGAGTAAACTGAAAAAAAAAAAAAGCTGTTGAATTTGCTCTGAGCAGCTTGTGGTAACGTTTCTGGAAAGAGCAAAACCTTGGAAGTAGCTTCCCATGTGGCCTTTCTGGGTTCCACTCAGTACTTGATGGAATTGCCCCAGAGTTGCTTCTATTTGTGGTCTCTGCTTAGACAGCCTCTTCCAAATGCAATGACTCACAGTTCATTGAATTTAAAGCTGTTTCCAGACCATGAAACTGAATTCTGCCACAAGAGCCCAGAGATTGTACACCCTCCATGACAGAAAACGGATCTGGCACACTTAAACGTAAGTACAATGTAGAGGAGATACTCTGTTTATCCTCAATAGGTATAGCTCGCTCTCCTCAGTTTTGACAAAGGGCAATTTTTTTCCCTAAATAATTAGGGGTCCACTGATTTCAGATGCAGTTGTCCTGAAACCTACTTCAAATAGTAGTAATTTTAGCTCAATAGCACACAGACGTAAGACAATAAGGGTGTAAAGAAGCCATCAATTCTAGATAAAAATGCTAGTCAAACAAATAGGCAACTGTTGTTTACTTCAGCTATTTTACTTTTCCAATTATATGTTTTAGAAATCAAGTTATTCAGTGCTTAACGCACAGGAAAAATGATGGAAAAAACGAATTTAAATGTCTTTTTCTAGTAGCAATATTGATTGCAGAGCTTTTCTACAAGGTTTGCTGCATAAGCAAGCACAAAAAACACTTTAGAAAGTTTTAATCAGCATAAAGTAATAAAAGCTGCCTCATACTTCCATTTCATTTATATATATATAAAAAAAAAAATATATATATATATATAATATATATATATTTAGAGGTTCAACACTACCAAACAGGACTCAGAACAAGAGGCTCAGAATATCCATCACAAAAGAACCTTTACACAATCGGGGAAGTTGAGCCTTTCTCTAACCTGGCTCCCTGCAGCTCTCTTTCCCCCTCCTCCTCCCTCCCCCCCCCAAAAAAAAAACCACCAAAGGCCAGGGGGGTGTATTGGAATAAACAGGGCAGTTTATCCCATATATCAGTGGGCCACATAACCCTGCAGCAATGGCTCTAGCTGACCATCTCTGTATCTGGCCAGCAGTAATACATACCCAAAACAACAGTTGTTATGCTTCCACTTTGCTAAGAGCTTATCAGAAATACAGACCGAGTAAAAAAATTCACAAACCTAAGTAAAGCTGCAGTAGCCTCCTCAGGTAGAGAATTATTATGTATTTTGCAAATAAGGCATTGAGACATAATGGTAAAGAGAAACAAACAGAAACTGCCCCTGGCAAAGCTAAGAGACTCCATCTCATGATTCAGCCCTAACATATTACAATAGTTTAATCCTTCAGCACTGTTTGAAACATACTCAATACAAAAGGTCAACTATCCTTTACACTGCATTTGCACACTGGATGTGTCTAACCCCCAATTTCTGCTTCAGACGCTAGGAGAGCAGTGAGAGGTGCAGGAGGTAGCAGAGTCTTTGCACGTGAAGATGTGCAGAGGCAGAACCTCAAACAGCTGCACAGTAAATTTTCAGTGCACATAATGCAAGCACTCAGGATGTAAACAGCCCTCGAGTCATTTCATGCCATTTATAACAGTAATTCTAAAGCTACTTTTTTTTTTTAAATGGACAAAGGAGTTTATTGCTTAATTAGAAATTACAGCTTCTTTGCTACTGCTCAAAGCCAGACTGCCACAGATATATTTAACTAAGCATACAGAGAAGAATGAAGAAAACTTAGAAATCAAATCATTACTCTGGCTCCTGTGAACTTTGCTTCACTAAGCAAAAAAACAAACCTCACAGCAAACAAAATAGTCTCTGACCTTCCAGAACAACATTAAAAAAAAAAAAGTCGGATCTGCTTATGTGGGCAGATTTTGGCACAGAGTAAACATCTATGTTTGCTCCTCAAATTGCACAAGTCAGAAGAGAATTTCTGTTTTATCCAGAACATGCTTTTAAAGCACGGCGCAGGTACGTTTCTTTGACAATCTGAGGCAGGTTACTTCCTTCCCATGGAAGCGCAAGTACTGAGGCACAGTGAATGTGCCAACTGCGCGTAACCCGGTACCTCTGCAGGAGGAACGGGCACATCCTGCAGCGAGCACACGTATCCTTACGTAACTGCCAAAACCACTGTTCCAGCCTACTCGGCTTCTCAAATATTCAGCCAACCATAGCAGCAACTCTGCCCTCGGCCAAAGCTAAAGGTGAGCCCGCAGTGTCTCAGATCTCTTCTGGAAAAGGGCCCAACTACTTAAGGGAGCCAGGCAGAGTCTTCAGCCATCAGCCACAGCACACAAAGGGGAAAAAAAACTTTACAGAAGGTAAGTTCAGGAAAGGTTGAAAGAGCGCCAGCCCCGTAGCAGGCAGTCCCGTCCCAGAGTACAACTTGTACTGGCACTCTGGTGGAGTGCTTTGATCAATAACATCTGTAACAAAGCACATATTGACTGATAGGCTGGACAGATGCACAGAAGGAGCAAAAGGATTTTTCCTCTCCCAACATACTGGCAGTAGAGCCTAAGGCAATGATTTGGCTCTACCTTTACATCTTCATCTTTATTTCATGCTTTTCAAACAGCTGCTCCTGTGGGTTTTTTGGGGTCCCTCCTCCCTTTTAAGGAAATTAAGCATCTTTCATGACTGCCTTAAAAAAATGTTGCAAGTACTGTGCACTCCGCAGCACCTGACACACACCTCAGACATCCTAGTTAGCTTGGAGTTCGATTTCAGTGCAGGAAATCAGTGACAGCAAAAAGGTCCCAAACCTCAGGCAACATAACGGGATGCCAAGATCACGGATTGCGGAAGCCCTGTCGTTTCATGTGAACAGAATGAGTGAGTATTGAAAAGTGCACATCTGTCACGTACTGTCCCCAGCAAGGGAGCCCCATTAACCGAGTAAGCTGGTTTCCCTTCAGAATACAGTTAATATCAGCTGGTTAAATGTTTTCAATCCTTCTAAAGTTGCTGAACATACACTAAGACCCTGAATTCTGTATTTTTGCATTAAAAAATAAGTCTAGAAAAATTAAGCATGCAAAATCTGTTTCTACTACAGACACGCGTGCTTTGTTTTCACAAGTATCTCAAAGTCAGATGTCCAAGCCCAGCTAAGGGAAGAAGACATCGATACTTGTCTTGAAAAATTCTTTCCACATACCTACAGTTTGTAAGCAACCATTGAAACCACAAGCATGAGTTGAAATTCTCTTTTCACTGCGAATGAGCATTTATGCCACTAACTTCCATAAAGCTAGGATTTTCCTGAGCCTATATTTTATAGAGAACTCTATCTAGCCATTGCCATTCGAACTGTATGATATTTTTTAATAAACTGATGTATCAACCACAACACATTGTACTCTGATCGAAGACCACCACACCACAACCTGAACATCAAACATTAGTTGACAGAGGATTTACAAGCTGCACATCATTTCCAGCATACGTACCAAATAAAATCGTACTTAGCAAGGTGTTTGCTACACTAATCCTGTTTACACGTCGTAGCACAAAGAGAGACATTGACCCCTATGAAAATTCAGGTCTGAGAGCATTCAGCACGAGTACAGCCAAAAATGTGCTAGTTACTGAGACTAGGTTCAAAGGACTTTGATGCCAAAGCTAAAAATGTAGTTCAGCAAATTCTTGCTCATCTGTCCAGCTCTGTAATAGTCTAAACTTACTTAGTACCTCCCTGCATGATTGCAACATTCCTTGAAGATCTGCAGCTCCTATTTTTTTTGGCATGATCTGAACTGTTTCAGTTTGCATACCAAGGTCGTGGCATCAGTCTCAGCCCAATGAAGCCAGATGAGGTGGTCTAGAGCTACCTATTGGGCAGATGCTTCCGCTTTCTCCAAGCTGAGTGTTGCAACACTGCTGCAGAGCCAGAGGGTCTGCTTGTTCCCATCCCATTTCCCAACTGCTCTGTGCTCTGCTGCACAATGCCTCAAGTTCAATAAAAGCGATGGAGGACATGCATCTCAGCCCAAAGTTTTGGGCTCAATCATTAGATCTCATATCTTTTTGCTATGACTATACTACTTTTTAAAAACTGCAGGAAAAAAACTCAATGCTTAACTCTTTTTTTTCAAAACAACACTAATATTGGTTAGTCTGAGCCTTGCGTAAGACTTTTGGCTAGATATGCTGCAGACATAGGACAGGAACTACAATATCCTAACTTTTTTGTATTTTCAACCTCTGTTAATAATACCAGTACGTTAAGCTTATACTTTCCTATTGAGAAATCATTCTGTTCCACCTACAGGAAAGTCTCCTGTATATGTAGGCCACAGCTTGCAAAAACAAACAATACATTTTCTAAGAGATTAAGTAAATTATACTCCTTGATAGTGAAAACAAACTACATAAATTTCCTCAAGGAAAAAAAAACAAAACTCAAACACTTTCGCAAGAAACAAGTGAAGTTGCAATTTTACTATATTTTTCTTTGCACTAAGGTTACGTCACTTATCTCTTGGGTACAGATGACACTAATAACCATGTGCCTGGACTCCAGCTAAATTATCAGTTTCCTTTAAATAGTTTGAGGGAAGAAAAACAACGAGAATGCTGTATTGGAAAGTAGGAAGGCTTGATCTTGAACCTAATTTTGAAGATTCTTTCAGTTTAACCTCCAAATTTTGTTCTGAAAGTTTTAAAAACCACAATTTTATCATTTGTGCATGGGGACTCAATAGCTGCATACGTAGCTACCCAAACTGCACACGATGTGGGCACGGCACCTGCGCATGCTAAAGCTGTCTCTAAATAAGGTCTAGCTATTCAAAGCATTTTAAATGACCACTCTTCGTCTTTGTTGAAGATAACTTATTTTAATCCTGAAGTCACTGGTCCTTATGAATAGCATTGTTTTCCAGTGTCATTACAGAGAAGCATACATACCCAAACGTTTCTAAGTCAAGTTCTGAAAATGACACCTTAATCCCTTGACTCCCATAAAATGCATCACACTTAAAAAATATCTGTCTCATATAGTTGCTGTGTAGAAGACTTCAGAAAAGTCAGGTAGGTAAGGCTTTGGAAAAAAAAAAAAGGGGGGTAATCCTGTGAAATTTCAGGTTGCAGAATGCCCTGCACCACTGTATGAACTGCCAATACAAACTGCTCCATCAGCTGAATCCCCCATGTCTCTACAAACACCTTTAAAGCTAAAAGAGTATCTACCCATAACACAGGGTCCATTCAGGTCCTAGTCATGATCAGAAATTCACAGGCAAATACAGGTAGTACCAAGAGCATTCTAAGATTTCAACAGCAAAATGTAATTACTTCATTTTAATAGGTAAACATGATGAGCTCCACAAACGACTGCTGAGGCATTAGAGATCATTAGTCCCACAGAGAAAGCACTAACATCCCGCAGTATCAAATTGTTTATCACTAATTCACAGAGACTGAATCCACAAATACATTTCTATCACTTTGTGGTTGCTTAATTAATTACATATATTAAGCAAATTAAACTGAAGGATGCAGCGAGTACTCCCGGGGCAACCAATGGCTATGTCACCAGCAATCTGCTGCTTTTCCGTTCAGAGAAGTCCTCACAATTTTCTTTTTATTTTAGCAGCAAAGAGGATCATAAAAACATGAAAGCTGTGATCTCACTAGCACAGCAGAAATCAAGAGAGACTGCCATTGCATTGACATTAGTGAGGTAACTCCAAGAGAAGAACTTCATACACATGTGTGTGAGTGAACATGCAACCCAAATTTTGGGGACTCCACATCGCAACCAGAACATCCCTGTGCAGCTTTTCATTACGATAAGACCAGAAGCCACCCACAGATAACGATAAAGCACATTGGTATTTGCAAATACCTTTCTAAACTTCATATGTGGAGACTTCTAGAAAAGTATGATTTATAAAACCTAACATTTAAATGGTTTAATATATCAGATTACCACTAATGACTATAGTATTTACTGATTTGTCTTTATATAAAATGGTGTTAGAGGCAATTGTAAGCTTGTAGTTAATAACTTTTTCTGATAAAGCTGTTCTGCTAATTTGTTTTCTTCTTTTCTTGTATAAAATAATGCAAGAGAAAAATCAATGCTCAGATCTCAAGTAGAATGTTATTTTGCTTGAAAACAAAACAGAGACAACAACAAAAATTTTGTCCAGTATTTTCAAGACCATAGAGGCTGCTCTGAAGAAAGTTACCCGCCTGCCAGGCACACCCAGTACCTCCACAAACACTGTTCTATACACGTTCAGGTCCACAGGCATCAACCAGACTATGAGCATACCTAAAAAAAGACGGCTTCCTAAGTCCTTGTCAGACTGGGTGCTTCCATGCCCCAGGAAATTAACAATTTCCTTTTTTTGAAAAGAAAGCATTATACTGATTATTTAGATTTCAATGTTTAGGAGGTAGTTCTCCTTTTGATTTTACTGCTTAACACACGTTCTGTCCTTATACCATGTTATCCCTGTTGTGCGTACATATATATTTTGGGTCACACAGACAACAGATCCTATACACTAAATATCACCACAGTCAGTATATTTAAAATGTATACTCATTTTTCCTAATTTAATAACAAATACAGATTTTTCCTGATAATAAAAAATAATTTTATAAAAATAATTTCTGGTATTTGTGGAGCCTTATTTAGATTTGGGGAAAAAAATATTATTGGCATTCATTTTTCCTGTACTAAACAAACAAAAACCAACAAAACCCGAACAAAAACAAAAACCAAGAACAAAAACACAACCAAAAGGGAACATATATAAAGTGCAATCCCACGGCTATTTTGTGGTAAATGATAAACTACAAGGTGTCCCTTAGTGGAAGTACAGAATGTATAATCCAGAGTCTGGAATGTCCTCATTTCCTGACACTTTCCCATTTTTTCATCTATGTAAGAACTGCTGACTGCTACTTTTCACAGGGAGAGGCAACCTTATTCTTCACTGTTTTAGATGCCAGACTTAGGAATGACTAATTCTTCTGGTCTAGTATTAGAGTAGCAGTTCTGAAAGCAAAGAGACATAAAATATAAAAGTTGAGGGTTAATGCCTCTCCCCATCTTTTTTACCCCAATTTTGGGACATAATTTTTAGAATCTTCTTGGAATACTCTATGAAATGTTAAGCTTGCCCCATGATACAAGGTCAAAGCACCTCTGTACTCATTGATGTCAGCCTCCATACTTCGAATTAAAGGTCAAATAAATAAAATAAATCCTATGCAACTAAAAGGAAAACAGAACACAAGATGATGATCGGAACTGCAGAACATTTGAACTCTCTCACTCCAGGTTCTTGAGACCCTCACAGTGGTTTTACTTTAATGTCCAAATCTATGTCATGATTACACTAAGCCTTTCTTGAATGAACAAAAAGTCCTGTGATAAACAGTAAAACAGTAGAGGAACTAAAGAACTTCTTTGATACAGACCACAGCAGTAACATTTTCAGGAGAAAATTGCTCATTAAAAATCCCAAGCTCCAGTTACCTAAGAAAACAATCTGGAATTTGATTTCTTACTTCAAAGCAGAAGCTGGCTACACAAATTCTCCTGGAAAATCCACTAGAGCTTGAACCCAAAATCTGACAAGCCATCCCTTCCTGTGAATAGGTAACTAACGCATTTTACCAATATATTTATAATCTACATGGTCAAAGTAAATAGCACGTTTCAAAGTGCTGCTGCACCAGAAATCACAGGGTGGATCTGACTGCCAAAACACAATTTATGTTTCCTCAAGGTTACTCTGCTTCAGTCAATATAAAGTTTCCGCATCAAAATTCTTCATAAAAACTGAGGAGAACCTGTCTTGTGTCTTTTCTTTCATTTTAATGCTTATTTCCTCCTCTCCAGTCCCTCATGGACATTCCTTTATGTTGTTTCTATTCCTGGCAGCTGTTCTTCCTCACAGCTGCAACACCAGCAAGAGACAGGAGTCACTTGGACTCTTGGCCACGCAAAAGCATCACACTGGCGGTCCCCTGGTTACTAAATGTGGCACGGTTAGTTGAGCAAGAGCACCCTCTTTCTGAAGCGATTTTTGTGCCAGGAAGCCTTGCTAGCTTTCACAGTGGGCGAGTATCCTGTGACTGAATGAGATTTGGACTTCTCCAGCCAGCTCCGTGTTCCAAACACGTCACAGTCTGAAACAGCTGTCTAGACATTCATCAAGCTGTTGTGTTTCAGCCCTCCATATTTAGGCTTCGTGTGTCTAGGCTTGCTTGGATTGAACAGGATTAAGTATTCTCTCTTTCTTTGGCATCTTTGGTACATTTCCAGAGCACTCACTAGCTCTCTATCAGTCACTCTTTCATGAGACTTCAAGTCCAACTGCTGTTCTGAATCAACCAACACTAACCTTCTGCAAAACAGGCCCTTTACTACATGTGTGCCTCAGGACACTGCAGTTTTCAGCTCATTTCTTCAGGAGGCTCATGGCTACTTTGGAGTAACCATTTAGGAAGGGCAAAAAGGCTACAGCCAAGATGTCTGTTGAGTATTAAAGTCCCTTAAGAGAACTTAAATGGGACTGTGGTAGGAAAAGTAAAATGAGAAGAAAAAGTTGCACTTCTCAGACATTTTTTCTTTGAAAGAAAAGCAATTGTCTGTAACAATATGGACACATGTTTTCAGATACAGAAATAAAATACAGATGCTGGAGACTAAGTGAACTTCATATCATATGGGTCTAGATTGTCTCAAGAAGAACGAGAAACAGATTCTGCTCTTCATTTCATGTGTGCACCATCACCAAGAGGTTCAAGTTGTAAATTCATTCATCATTATGTTTAAGAGTGGGGCATCTCCTGGTAATTCTGACCACTCAGCATTCATCCCCACTAAACGTAGAGGATATAACACGTCAGTGTAATTAAACAGGAATTCTGACATATTGACCCCTTCCAATCTCCTTTCTGTAAATTGAACCCAGACCCGTGGCCCAGGAGTTCAGGTTTCTGTGGTCTGGGGCTGAGTTCTGCAAAGCACAGAGGTATGACCTTGGCTCAGCTTTATGGAAAAGTTACTGTTGAGCTGTGAGAGAGTTTGCAAGCTAAAACAATGCAAGATAAGAATAATTACAATTAGTAAGAAGCAAAAGAATTAAAAACAAAGACTAAAGCAAAATTTTTGAGTTGAAAGCAGTAACTCCAGGACTCAAGAGACAAACACTGCCATGAAAAAGTATAAAACCCCAAAGAAGTAACAGTCAAAAGTCAGCCAGATCACGGAACAGTTTATTCCAAGCAGCAGCAAAGGCCAATGCTTCTCCACCTGACTGACCAGCAGAGACTCACCAGATGTTTGCATTAGGGGTGGTGCACTCATTTCTGGTCAGCCTAATAGAATGTTGTTCCTATCGATGTGCTAGCCAATGAATAGTTACCGGGTACACACTGCTTGTATGTACTCTCACTTGCAAGTCTCTAAGCAGAGTAAAGATATCGATACTGTAAATTTTGATACCTATTTCAATACCAATAGTGCGGTGGTTTACCTTGGCTAGATGCCAGGTGTCCACCAAGCTGCTCTATCACTCTCTTCAGCAGGACAGGGAGGGGAGAAAAGACGGAAAAAACTATCCCGAACTCGCAGGTCAAGATAAAAGTGGTTTAATACAGCAAAAGGCCACGCACAGAAGCAAAGCAAAATATTATTCTCTACTTCCCGTCAGCAGGCGATATCCAGCCACTTCCCAGGAGGCAGGCCTTCAGTACGTGCAGCAGTTGCTCCAGAAGACAAACACTGTAAAAAATGAATGCCCCCAGTTCCTCCCCCTATCTCTCAGCTTCTTATTGCTGAGCAGACGTCATATTGTGTGGAATATTCCTTTGGTCAGTTTGGGTCAGCTGTCCTGGCTGTGTCCCCTCCCAAGACCTTGCCCACTCCCAGCCTCCTGCTGAGAGATGGGGGAGAAACGTTGGAGAGACGGCCTTGATGTGTGCCATTGCTCAGCAGTAGCCAAAACACTGGTGTGTTATCAACACCTCGTTCCCTATCAATGCACAGCGCAGCACTGTGAGGGCTGCTGTGGGGAAAATTAACTCCATCTCAGCCAGACCCAACGCACAACAGGCATTGGTACTTCCCGATTTCGGTATCCATTGGTATGGGTACCCATTCATGCCTACCAATTTCACAACTTAGATATTGACAGGCATGATACCTATATGCATCATTACCTTTTGATATCAGTAGGTATCAACAGGCATCAATCCCTATCAACATCAACACCTTTCAATACTGATCAATAGGCATCAACACCTATAACTTCAATACTGATTTCAGTATTTATCAAAAAGCATAGATACCTACTGAGAAGCATAGTTATCAGTACCTCTTGACTATGAAACCAAATTTCAGTATTAATATTCATCAAAACCTATTTCAATACCAATTTTGATAACAACAGACATTCAAAGAGTAGGATATCTGTTAAAAGGAACCAATACCTTTTAATATCAATGTCTGTCAATATCAGTATGCATCGATAGCTATCAGTTTCAATACTTATTTTGATATCACTAGGTATTGATACTTACTGGTATCAATGGGTATCACACGGTAGGCATTGATACTTATAGATTTCTATACTTATTTTTAAATCAATACACATCAATTGACATTGATAGGCATCAAAATCAATTTCAAGAGCTACTGATTTCAATAGTCATCTAAATCTATTGATTTTGATGCTGATTTCAATATCAACTGTAATCTATATCTATTGATATTGACACCTTTCAACAGCAAGAGCCCTTAATACCTATAATTTTAAGTACCTATTGATAGGTATTGATAGATAGATTTAGCCAAGCATTGATACCTGTCAATACCAATACTTTTCAATACACATAGATGCTTATGGTTGTCATCAGTAGACATCCACACCAATTGATAGGCATTGATATCTCTGAATTCTGATACCAATTTATTTTATATATTTATCAATATCAATAAGTTTTAATACCTGGATATATTAAGAGGCATCAATTCATGTGGATGTTTACATTCTGGCCAAAGAGCCATATGAAGTTTTTGTATGTAGATTACAGGTGGCATCATTGGCATGGAGCTTGTTCAATTCTGCTATACCTCCCAAAGCAAAATATTGAATAAAAAGCACATTATCCTATAAGGTATGTTACATTCACAGTGAGGTGTGCAAAATCTTGCATTGCAAGGGTGAGTGAACACGTGCAAAATCACAGGCACAGATGTGGGGGTCATTTGTTAATAAGTGGTACTTGATATTTAGACAGAAAACAAAAATGTAATAGTCTTGTTATTTCATTATTTCTAGGAATTCTGAGTACTGACATATTGCTCAAATTTATTTGGTTTTCTTGGATGCCAGTTCTCTTTAAAACAGGTCTGTTTCCCTTAGAGCGTCTCTTCAGATGGCTCAGTTTGAGCCTCTTGAGGTGTATTTCCTTCTTTTGGATTTTGCAAAGTTATTAGTTCTATTTAGATTTCTGTCTACAGTACCGGGTGCTCTGACACACCCACAGTTTTATTTCTGAAGGCTGATAGCACAGCCAGCCACACCAGTTCGGCTCAAACCTCATTTCTCAGTCTCACACACGTACCTCCAAACCCAGCAGGGCGAGACAGACACACTCCCACAGAGCTGCCTCAGAAGCGACAGTGCCACATGGAAAGACAGTTGGATTTACTGGCATTGTTTCTCATTTTCAATATTTTGTCAACTCTGGATTTTGGGTTTAAATTTGCTTATGTGACTAAAGGAAAACCGATAGCTCCAAAAGATATTGCTTGCTCGTGTTATCCTAACACAGCTCATGCTGCAACCAGAGTATCAGCATGCGCGGTGTCACTGGCACCTCCCGAAAAGGCAAGTTTTCAAAGTTCACCTCTTGCCTGCTGGAGAAGGCTGGGATCCCCAGACTAATGCTTCTTGCTGATGGTAAATGTCACCATGGTATTGCATTACTACAACTAGTTTAAAAAAGTCTGACATTTAAAAGATACCAACTTAGAAATCGCCTCCCAACTGCACCACTGATGAAGTACTGAGTAGCAAGGAAAAACCACTGTCTAGCAATCCAGACAACCTTCCTTCAGCACTTCTGGTTTTCCAAGGCCACTTCCCATGCGAACAGTGACTCTCCCCAAATCCCATTACCTTAAAAACATTAACAAGATCCCAACCTTGAGGAGCACGGCTGATGGCGGATACTGAATCAGGTAAGTCAGGATGGATGTATTACACTATAGCAACCCCTGCCACACCAAACCAGAGAATGAAAAATAAGACTGGTCTGCAGTCACGTACACCGATACAAATGGTATCCCAACATCTGTGCAGTGGCTTCATTAAGAAAACTGCCACGAAGCATGACTGAGGTTTTTAATAAAAACTGGCGTAGTTTTCACCAGGTATAACAGATCCCTTTATGAGTATTTAGCTACAGAAACAGGGGGATGCATTTTGCAAACAAAAATGAGTTAAAGATTAAATGGTTAAAAGGACTACGGGAAAGCACCTTAGCTTTTAGGTTGTTTCACATCAGGAAGCACCTTAGCCCAAAGCGAGCAGTTCAGCTGATCTGTAAGGTTGGTGGTGAAATGCCTCATATCTCCATCGGATTTGGTTTAGGAGAGTTACTTTGGATCAAAGCCTGGCCTAAGGCCAAAACATCTTCACAGAACTTCAAAACTTTCTGAAGGGAAGTTGTCCTCCAGGGCTTCATGAACTAAACTGCAGGTCTCTCCAAGAAGCACTACATTGTTTTCTCGTTTCTTACAAATATTTCGGCACCACATGAATGTAACTTATGAATGCAGCGAGACATGAAGAAGAGAGGATCGTTTGCAGCGTTTGGGTGCCCATTTACACCACAGGACATGCTGCAGACCCGCTCTGACACTGGACTCTTGTACTGGGTCTGTCTGGGATGGAGTTAACTTTCTCCATAGAAGCACATACAGTGCCGTGTTTCAGCTTTGCGGCTAAAACAGTGTTGATAACACAGCAATGTTTTGACTATGGCTGAAGAGTGCTTGCACAGTGTCAAGGCCATCTTGCTTCTCACTCTGCATCCCCAAATCCACCCTCCTGGAAAGCAGGCTGGGGATGAGCAAGAAACTGGGAGGGGGCACAGCCAAGGGAGGTGACCTAATTAGTCCAAAGGGATAGCATCCCATACCATATCATGCCATGCTCAGCAATAACTACTGGGAGGTTTTGTCTTCCAGGGTAGCCATTGCGCGAGGCTAGCTGGGCTTCAGGGTGATGATGGGAAGAGGTGAGTCACTACCTTCGCATCACTTGTGGGTTTTCTCCCCCTCTTTCCATCACTTATAAGACTGGCTTTACCTTGAGCCACAATTTTTATTTTTTTTTGCTCTTGGTCTTCCTATTCTCTCCCTTGTCCCACTGTGAGGGGAACCAAATGAGCTGCTGTGTGTGCTGCCTGGGGTCACCCCACAACAGTCAAAGCCATACCTCTCTACCATCAAGCTACTAAGAGAAAGGACAGGTGAGGGAAAGCTTGGTAAGAGCTGTTAAAGCAATAGTCTTAGCACAGCCAGAGGGAAAATTAATAACAGGGAATCAGACAGCAGAGCCAGCCTGGGTGGGAGGGATTGTGCCCTTTCAGCAAGAAAACCTTCTCTTTTCCCCTTTTATAAACTTCTGTCCCATCCTGCACTTCCCTTTTTGTAGCCTGTGCCATGGAGAAAGGAGGTAGAAAATTTCCTGCTGCTCAACAGTAACAGATAAGTGACAGCAGGGGCCTCTTTCCAGCATTTGCTGGGAGTCTACTGGATTCCTCGCAGACTCACATGCTAGGGGGCCTGTGAAGAATGCTGGGGGCAGCCCTCTCGGGCATTCCTGCCGATGCACAGGTCTGCCTGCATCTCCATCCCGTACTGGTGACAGTATGGGACCACATGACCTCAACATCCTGTTTGGAGTAATGGTGTGACCGCACAGAATAGTCAACAATAGCCCTTTCTCACCCTGAGACACTTCTAAGTAATCCTGCCTGCAAGCTGCTTGCTGACACTAGGAACAAACACAGCTCCCAGCCTCCTAAACTGAGAGGGAGGACTCCGAGCCGCACAGGATTTCTGCAGAGGGACTCACCAGCTACAGAAAGTTGCAGCAGTAGGACTGCACCCTTCTGGCTTATGTCAGGGGATGACTGAGGATGGGTGACAGAGCAACTTCTGCTTGTTGAGACATGCAGAGGAGAGAGGGGTTACGGCAATCAACCAGCACCTCCACCAATAACTGCTTTGTATTTCAGGTAAACAGACACCTCCAAAAGGCACTTACTCTTGGGTTTGTGGGTCTGGGACAGGCTCCACAAAGTTACTGCCCTGTGAGCAGGCTAATCCTTGGCAGTGTGAGAAAGGGGCTGCTTTGTAGGTTCTCAGCACAGAAGCCTAGGAGAACTGTGCTTTCACAACATGCACCGAAGACAGCTCCCCAGTACTGGGGCTGAGCTAGGCACGCACGCAGAGCGGGGACCGGAGAGGTCATTTCTGGGATGGCTGTTCTGTGGAAGAATTTTTCACAGCTGATGGTTCTGGAGGAAGCGTTTTAAAGGTCTCAGTCAGACCAGCAGTGTACAGAGTTTCACGGTGGCTCTGAGCCTGATGCTGTAAGCCTACCAGAAAGGTCAGGCACTGACTCCCCCTGCCCCAGAGCGACACACAGAAAAAGCAGCACGCTTTGCAGCGCTGGAATCCAGAGCATTAGCACAAGGCATTGCTGACACCAGGGCTGGCTGGAAACACAGAAGGAGGTATTTCTTAGCCTGCCTGTGCAGTAGCCTTCTATGGAGAAGGAGGATCCTGGAGCAAACTCCAGAGCAGGCCCTCTCCTCTGGATATTCCTGCATGGTGTTTCTGTCCTAGAGGGTGCGGGAGTCCAGACGCGATACCAGCTTGCTGGCATACTCCCAAGCAAAGATCCTTTCGAGCTCCAGAAAAAGTGCACGTCTGCTCTGGTGTTCCCAAGCATGGATGTTGTTCCTGACCTTCAAAGACTTTACCTTCACTTTTTTTATTTGCTTGTCAGTCTCTTCTGTCAGCAGCCACCATGAGATTAATGACTTCCAGGGAGGTGGCAGGATTATTTGATGGCACTAAAATCCCAACCCTTGCACAACTCAAAGACTATTGGTTCCTTGAAGCCCCAAGTTGCAGGTCTCTGAATTTTATAAGTAAACCAGGTAACTATAAACTTGGCAGAAGGTGGTGAGCAACATAAAAAAGGCATTATAGTAAGTGGAAACAAAAAGAAACAGGAATTCAGCAAGAGAAAGATGGGCAATTACAGGAGAAAAAGGATTTCAAATCTGGATACAGAAATGAGGAAGGAGTATCAGAATTGCAAGAAAGAGCAGAGTGCTGGCAGCCAGCAGCAAACAGGAAAGAGTTCATGGCATTTAATCCCTTACAGAGCACCAGAACTAATGCAGGGTGCTGTGAGAGCCTTTGGTGTTTGAGAGCCTTATCTTGATCCTTGTGTATTGGGTCTTCCCAGATGACCTCACGGTGGCAAAACCCAAATGGGGGGATAGAGCCCAATGAACTCCAACAAAGACTGGAGTATATTTGGACCTGAGCTTCCAGTTTTGTTTTGTCTTAGAGTGATCTAATTGATCCTAGACCACTTGAGAACTGAATTGATACGCAGTAAATTGGAACAATCAGGGGCTTCACTTCAAAACCATACTCTTACTTAAAATCCAGCTGCTAATATAGACACAGCTGTAGTCTTCCCATTTCTGCTCTAAACCTTGGCCAGGTATTTTCTCTCTTCTCTTTTTATTTACAAATTGGTAATTATTTTCTTACATTTGGAGAACCCAGCATTTAACATTTACAAACATTCTTGTCCATCACTGAATGAACTGTGCCCATTGCCTAGCTAACAAACATCCCTCCTCCCCCATCACAAAAGGTCTCCAAATACCAGTTTAATCTTGTAGTCTAAGGATTAAATAGATACAGGATCTGAGGTAGAAATTACAGTTTCTATTGAAAAGCATCTGTTGACTAAAATTAGGGAACAGAGTCCCTTCATACTGGTCACTGGATAAATATGGTATCCACTCTGATGAGTTCCCGTGCTTTCAGAATAATAAAAAAAAATGGCTGTAAAATTGCAGGGGTTTGAATCACAGCACTTGAATTGTTTGGGAGAGTTGGGTGGAGCGTGTTAGTTTTTCACCTTGCTCTTAAGAGTCAGGTTGAAGGATACATGTTAGGCAACATAAACTTGTAAAATCATTGCCTGTGCTATGCATATTTTAGATACAAATTAAGATTACTTCACCTTTTGGAGAAAAAAAAAGTGCCTTCAATTTCATTACAAAAGCTAAAAATCAATCATTGTAAACCCTAAGTACTGTGAAGTCTAACCTACACCCTCAGTTTTGTGGTGTTAAGCTAGGAAGGGTCACGTACAACATCTGCCCTACATAGTCACACCACACAGGCATTTACGTAAGTGCTCCAAAGGGCACAGGGTTCTAAAAAAAGAGCAAAGTGGGGGCATCCCCAAAGAATTTCCCTGCCAAGTGCAAATCTGCCCAAAACCGTATTATTGGCCGCAGCTCTTGTGCATAGGTCAGCTGAGAAAGCCTTTAATTGCAAAGCACTACTGATCTTCTCCTGGATTTAGGAACCTCTGGAAAATGAAAACAGCAAACTGCAATTCAGCAGCTAATAAGAACAGACAAAAATTCTTTGTCTGAGTAGAGCTGAGAAGCTCACATAAATTTCAGTGTCCTTGAGACACTGTAACTGCACCCGAGGTCATTTCCAATGGATGTTGGTCCTACAGGGAACGTCTTTAACTACTGTTCACTAGATTGTAGTTATTCCTACTTTTTACATCAATAAATCACAGTATTCATGTGGTCAACCAGAAGGAGCTGTGGCCTGGTAGCCCAGTCTCATCATTATATTGGGATCTAATATAATTTAGATAACCTGCACAGAACAGGTCAAAACACGCTATGTGAGTCTTGCCTAATTATTTTGTCCAGGATTTAGGCACGTGTTCACTCAAATCCAGTACGTTCATTTTTGATCGAATCTCCTCTACCTACAATTACATTCAAACAAATACTTTCAAAGTTTTGTTGAAAGTGATTGACCATAGTTCTAATACCTTTTCCAATAGCTCACTTTAAGTAATACATCTTCTCCACTGATCTAAGCAAGTCCTTTAATCTTCCTTCAAGATTCCTGGGACTGATGAAATTAACCTCTTGGCCCTCCTGGACCCTCCGTCTGCTTACCCACTCACACTTCTAACTTAGGATCTACACATATCTTTGGAAACACATTGCTTCCAGCACTGCTTGGGACCTACTATTACTATTGTACTTGCCCATTCATCTGCATCACACTCCTAATCTGTTTGTCTTTCCTGTTGAATAACTCCTTCAAAGGGAAAGTTTAGATTTGTGGTTGATACTTATGAAGACACTATCTGGCAGAAGGCAGTTTATATGTTAAGATACTGCACTTCCATTAAGCTCGCCCTGTAAAAATGTTTAGGACACCACACAGGAAAAGGACCGACACTGTAAGAGATGCCACATACATACACATGAAGACAAGCCATGTCATTTACAAATATCACAATTGTGGGGTTTCTTCCAGTGAGGAGTTTATAGGAGCACTACTTAAAGGTCTGGCTTATGTCGCAGCCTCTGAAACTGTTGGTGTGAAGTGCCACTTTTTTTTTCTTTTTCAATCTTTTATTTTTCTTCAGCAATAGGTTTTGTCAAATAATCCTGAAATGTAAAAAAAAAAAAAAACACCACACCACAGAGAGAGAGAGAAAGAGAAGAAAAAAACCCTACCAGGCACTTTCAGCTTTTGAAACACTATCTATTTAATATTAGAGTTACTTCAAATACTGCGAGCCATCTGGAACATTATGGCTCTGTCCTGACTGCCAGAAATGGCTTTCTTTTGTTTATTCACTAGTAGAGACAGTTTCTAGTCTACAGAGAGTCTTTAGTCTTATCACAAAACAAACCAGATAGTTAGCCATGAGCAAATGAGTACAGTGAACCCTGTCCTTAAATACCCCCCAGAAACAGCCTGCCTCCCCCGGGATTTTGCAGTAGGTAGTTCATCCACCACAGGTAGGCAAAGCTGAAATCACATTGTTGCTGGTGTTAGAATCAGGTTTTCCTTTATTTTATCTTTTCTGCAAAGGTAAAGCTCAGTACTTGAGACTTGTATTTCTAATGAATTTTCTAGAGAAAATATAGACCCTATGTAGAAGAAAAAGGATACCTTAATGCATATGTACTTCAGCATAAAAATGTGTGATGAAGCAGTGCTCTTTTGTCTTAGTTCTCAAGAAGGTACCTACAACTATATGCCAACATAATACATGATGCAAATACCTTTGTGATGTGGTATGGGTGTAACATCCTTGTTACTCAAATTTAAAGCAAATAATAGAGCCCCCAAACCCCACAGTTTGTAAGCTTATTACTTCTTTCATTACTAGAAAGCAAGCATAAACAAAAATTCTCTTTAAAAAGGAAAAAACAAAGCAAACAAACAAAGCCCCCTGCACACACCACCTCAAAATTACTCACCAAAGAAAGACAAAACCACATCTGAGACAGAACCTTTCTGGTACCCTTAGAGAGACACGAAATGGAGCTGCTTTGTTTTACAAAATGTGTTGACATCTGTTTGACTAAGACAAGCCCATCCTGCCCCAACGCGTTCTCATGCTCGCAGTGTAACCTGCGGCTAGCAGCATCCTCAAGGCCAGATCTGATAACTACCAGCGTGCAGAGGAAATCTGTCTCAGTACTAGAAAAGAAATCATGCCATTTTAAAACAGATGTATGCTCTTATCGTCGTTTGCTTGTAAAGCAATAAAGTAACTTACTCTAGCCTAATCAATCTCAACCGTTCAGAATAAATACATTTGCTCTAGACAGGATCTTTATTGTTAAGTCACTTCAGTGCCTCTCTCGTCCCTCCTCCTTTTTTGAGGATGGAAGAACACTGCTTTATTTTAACAGTATGCAGAAGTTTCTACTGAGAAAGGTGGGAGAAAAAGACTAAGCAAAGCTGAAAATCAAAACAAGGTTTTTTTCCCTTTTCCTTCACTCCTGTCCAGTAACATCCATTCAGTAAATCTTGGTAAATTTATCTCCTTTTCTCTTTAATCCTCACAACTTTGCACATAGAAATTTAATAAATTACTGTATCTAAAAAACCTGATGTTCTACTGAATTTTAAACTTGCATCTGCAGGACAGAAACGCAGCAGGCATGGCTTTCTGTCCCAAACCAGAAAGAGGTTAGCAACTACAATCTAATCAGCTTTCTTCCTCTGCCTTTAGGTTACATCTTACAGCTCTCAGCAGCTTCTCCCTTCCAGATGAACTCCTATGTGTCCCATCCAAAAGCCACATACAAAGCAAGATAGCATTGGCACCCATTTCTCACCAAATACACCTTCAATCTTTTTTTTTGTTTGTTTTGACATCTTCTGGCCATGGCATTCAAGGAGCTGATTTTTGCGAAGTTATTAAAGTATTTGGGAAAAGCATGCATCTGTAAAAACCAAACCAACAAACAACAACTTCTTTGTACCAGACTGCCGGCAGCTGAGCACTAGGGCAGGAATGCCACTAAAAGAAGGCAGATGTGCGCTCTCTGCTGCGGCCCCCCAGTTTGGAAATGTGCACCCCCACTCCCTATAAACTACTTCTAGTTTATTGACTTTCAGGGCACACTAAAAGGCCCATTTGTTTTCCCTAGCTGTGAGAAGACTGGAAGGACCCTTGGTGAGAGAACATAAAATTGGCTCCATTCTCAGTTACAACAGTAGTGATTTGTATGTTAATAATAGGAAAACCAAGGGAGAGGAGTCTCCAGAGAAGTCTGTGTGTAAAACTATTCCCAAAGCGTGTTAGACACAAAGCTGGGCACTTAATTTCTAAACATTTAGTTAGAAAGAAATTTGTGAGCGTTCCTAAACAAAAGAGTTCTGTAATTTTTAGAGGTGCATAGCACATACAAAAATCATGCTAGCCCAGCAGGTGTTTGTACAGAAGATAATATTTTGTGTGGTTTTTTGGATTTGACCAGACAGGAAGATAAAATGATGCCAATCATTAAACCAATTTAGTACACGTACTCAATTTAAGAGTACCGTAGGTCTGCATTTGCCGACACAAAGTTTTCCAGTGCTCCAGTCTCTCTCACAGCCAGTACACTCTGTCAGCCCCATGAGGTTTTAAATGTGGCAACATGACTTACTTTCATTATTTCAGTCAAATTTGAGATCTTTTTTGTGCCAGCTGAACGTGGATGAAATTAACTGTAAGTGGGAGAGGAAGGAAGATGAAGCAGGACATTCTATTTAAAAGCATTTCTCTGTATATCTACTGGAACACGAGAAATTTTGAACGATGTATCCAATGTGTGAAAACTCTTGCTAACATTCTAGCTCTAAGTGGGCAGAACCCTAATAATTTTGGTGAGAAACAAAGTGGAATGGAAAGAATTAGTAACCGTACCATTGCTGAAGGAGTACATAAAAACCAGAGAGTGACAGAGGACAGAGATTTCAGCAGTTACCACTGAAAGGGAGGAGCTACCAGATGCATCGTGGCAGGCAAGCTAACACACAGCTTGGAACCATGGGCAAATTCACACACAAGATCACTACACCTTCGTGAATTAAAAAAAAAGCATAAGATTTTTAAAAGGAAAAGAGGAAAGACCCTGCGGGAAGTGGAAGTGCAATGAAAGAAAGGAATACGATTAACAGTGAAATAAATTTTCATTTTGAAAACAAACATTTTCAGAAGCTAAATTGTATACGTTTTTCCCCCACAGTTCTTGAGACTCATTATTTTAAATATGCTTATTAGCTGGTACATAGTTGGAAAAAATCATGCACATATTATGCTCTAGAGAAAGAAGAGAATGAGAGGTAATTGCTGCAAACTTTCATCACAGATGAAGGTACAATAAAGACCTTCCCTCAAGGAGGCACATCAATGAGAGCCTAGGATAAAAGGTGTGGTAGTAAGACAGCAGAGATGGATACATGTTCTGACTGAAAAAATGGCTAGAGTAATTTCCAAAGCTAGTTGTACAGCCTTATTTTCCACATTTAAATTAAAAATTGCAGTAGAGTGTCCTTTCTCAGTTAAATCACAATACAAACATCTCATTTAACAACACAGTTCCTCTACTAGTTTTCTGTTTAGATATGAAAGCAGATTACCTCTCCCCAGTCCTTACGAAACAGAAAGTAACTGTATCATTGAAGAGGAATGTGATACACCGAATAGTTACAAATGCTCAGTTGACAGCACTAACGCACAAGTGTAGGGGTTTTTAATTATTAAAGCAGACCAGCAAAATATATTTCCATTATAAAGTAAACCTTTCCAAGAAGTCAAGACCATGAATGCATGACGGTATGAGGCTGATGTTGAATTAGTCAGAGCTACAATGGCAATATCAAAATTCATCTTCTAGAGATGATGGCTGACCTTATCAAGTAACGACCGGCAAAGAGTTCCTTACCGAGGGTAGATAAGTTCCACCTCTCCAAACTGCATATTTTATAATCTGCTTATACAGCAGCTCATCCGTACAGCTGTCCCTTCATTTTAAATCCACCTGCTGTTTTAGCTGCCTCTAGTGTGATAGCCAATGTGCAATAAAGTGCTGAACTGAGGCTTCAGGATAAAGCAGGGTGAAAAATACACAAGCCCCCATTATTCTGAAATTAAAGGTAAAGCTTTTAACTAAACGCTCTTACTTCATACTCTACTTCAGAAACCTTGGGGCAGGAAAAGAGAGAGGCAAATTATTTGCAGTAGACATATGATGCAACGTGCTGCATGATGTAACTTAAACTGTATTATATGTAGGATGTTGCTACACTCATCGCAGTCTGGCAAACATCTCCGTGTTAACAGGCGCCACCGGTATCCAACTGGGCACAAAGGTCAAGCTGAGAACATCCCCTTGTAGAATCCATTGTTCTCCTATGAACTGTGCCTTGTCTATCAAATTAGTCACTTAGAGAAACGAAACAGTTACTTGGTGAAACGCCTGTTTCCCCTGGCTATTAGACAAAATGTATTACATCCCCAGGCATGTGATCAAATGATTGAGAGTTTGACCTAAATTTACTTACTGTGCTAAACAACCAAAGGAACAAAAGGAATTACGCCTCACTGCCTACTGTCAGCTACAAAGAATATCTATCAGTCTGTAACTGCAGATGAAATGCAGTTTTGTAGTTTTCTGTGCCGGCTTCTTGGAGTAACTGCATTTCAGGTGACAGAAGACATTCCAGGGAGTTTAGGGAGCTTTTTTTTGTTGTGGTGGTTTTTTTTTTTTATTCCTGCCTGAAGCTTTATGCCAAGAGTCTTTGCACTTTTGGGACTCTAAAATTATATGCTTTAGAGGTGCCTCGACATCAACACAGATACACTTGTGTGGAATTTCCACTTAAGACAGATGCACTTTGAATCCTTACAAAAATACCAGTCTCAAAACAGCAGAAGTACAAACAGATCATAGTCTCACACATTCAATAAACCAGACTAAAAACACATGCATTTTTCAGAAATAAGCTTTCTTTAGGGGGAGGGGGCATTCTGAAATTTCATAGACTCCCTTCGTTCCTGGAGCACCTGCCAGAAGATATTAACATGCAGTTATTTGAAAACAGGTTGAATTCTTTTATCATGATGTCATTTAAAAGAAAGCTGGCAAAATAATACATTCCATTAACAGGGCTGGATATTTCCAATTGAAATTCAAATGTTTTGGGCACCCAACTCCACTTAATACTTTTATAAATAGATTTTCATATTCTGGTAACAATCGTTTTTCTGTCCGTAACACCTTTGAATGTGTGGCTCATGGACATTTTGAGAAGCAGCAGGGAATGAGAAATAGGCCTAAAGGAGTGATCTACATCAACAAAACAGTGCAAAGCAGAAACATGTACATGTGTGTCTATTTGGTCTCCTTCAACAGAAAGTAGCTTGTAGTTTTACAGGGAAAAAACAAGGAGTACTGTGGAATAAACACTAGAGTGTAACAAACCTAGATACCACAGTTCAGAGAAGCCCAAAGACTAATATGAGCAGGGACTGATTTCACCAAAAGCAGTAGGACCTGGTTCCAGTCTATGAGATCAAAGGGTCTGGCCCATTTTAATAGAAGCATTGGTAACATGCTATTGGCAAAGCCTGTCAGAAGAGATCATTGTAGGACGAGAGGCTTTATCAGGTGACACTGCCGGCAGAACAGGGAAGAGAAGAAGAAAAAAAAAGAAAAAAATATGAAAAGGGTGCCCAGAGAAGCTGTGGAGGCCCCATCCCTGGCAGTGTTCAAGGCCAGGTTGGATGGGGCTTTGGGCAGCCTGGTCTGGTGGAGGGTGTCCCCGGCCATGGCAGGGGGTTGGAACTAGATGGGCTTTAAGGTCCCTTCCAACCCAAACCATTCTGTGACTGTATGACTTACTGCTTGCTTATGAACACACAGCCCATGCTGACACACTTGGATAACTGTATACAAGTATTTAACTTGTGAGCTTCAGCGACTGTGCTTGCAAAAGTCATTTTGTATACTGTTTTTCCCAAGTGTAGCTTTGCTGTTTGGTCTCTTACCACATTTAAATTTCCGAGTTGCATTCAGCATTGAAAGTGTTTTAACTTGACAGAAATATAACATAAAGTTCGTTTTACACACATTCCTCTCTTCACCTGCTCAACATGAAGCATCTCTCACCTCCAGCTTCCTCTTGACACCCCTCATCATGCTCAATAAAGAGTTTATTCTTGGTTATTCCTTTAACTGCTTTTCTTTCACAAAAACTGCTATCCAAAGCTTAGCATCAGCTTTTAAAGGTTTGTAGGATATTTTTTTTTTTTAGGTTTTCTTCTTTTTTTTTCTGTGAACAAACATTTTTACATATGTCTGATTTCCCAAGATATAAAAGGAAAGGACTGAGGAAGGAGCAAGTTTATTCCCAGTCTTAGACACAGCCCAGATTCATTTCACAAGATCAAGCAATAGAGCACTCAAAGAAAGGCAGGGTGAGAGGAAGAGGCACCCATCCTGACACTCTGACAGTATGTTGACAAACTTCTTCGAGCATCTTTCAGCAACTTCCTTCTTTTTACAATTCATTTAAAGCTCTTGCTCAAGGTTTTTGAACAAAAGGGCCATTGGCAGCCCCCCAAAGTTTAATTTTCAATATTATAGCTCCCAAAAAAAGCACTGCTTACAGGAAAACATTTACTCATGTGACTCAAACAAGCACCCCTACGCACACACACACATTCCCCTCTACACACACAGCCACATTTCAGATTCGGGAGATGATGAGCATTAGAGCCAACTTTTTAAAAGCACTTTGAATATACCTCTGGTGGCAAAAAAAAAAAAAGTCTCAATCAAACCTTTTTGCTTCCTAGAGAATAACATGATGCAGTGAACATTTATCTGGTGTTTCAGATTATTGAGCCTGGATAATAATTCCTTTCCGTCGGCACAGTGAAGTTCTCTCCACCTGTCCCAAGCCCCACATTCCCCCTACCGCCCCGCCCCGTAATGCAAATCTGTGCTCTTCATATACCAAATAAAGAACTGCAATCAGAGACAAGGGAGTTGCCTGCAGCTGAGCTGACAGTGACAAACTTCAGGTTGTACAAAAGATCTCCTTACAAGCTATGCCAAGCAGTATTACAAGCAAAGCCAGCAATCTGAACCAGCAGCCCTCTAGTTCTCACTGCCTGCGCTACATTCCTACCTTCAGCAAAAAATCCTTCAGGGCAGCAAGAACAGCAGTAAACCTGTCATTAACAGCCACAGTGCTGTCACATCAGCGACTCTCCCATGTCAGCTACAATCTTTAGCTCAGCTGTTTGCCTCTTTGGGGAGAACTTTCCTTGGCTGTCAGGAAATAAAACATGTACGTTAGTCCTTCATAAGCATATACAAGCACTCCAGGGCACAAATAAACAAAACAGTCCCATTCTTTGGGAAATCATGTTGATTTTTAAAAAGAAGCCAAAAGATGCCTCTGTGAATAGCCCTATACATGAACTAGCATGGTAGAACTTACATGTAAATATGTCATGTAGAATAAGCCACTGTCACTCATTTCCTTTCCCTGCTCCAGCACTGGAAAACAGATTGTCTTTACCACATGCTTGCTACAGAACTGTGTTTCCAAAACACATAGCTGAAGTCCTTGAATCACAGCCAAACAATTGGCTAAACCCCTAGAAACCTACAGATCACTACCTTGGGCACTGGCATCTAGAAGCACAAAAAAAGATCTCTCTCTCCATCTCTCACCAGCCTTTGTGCCCCGGTCAACATCAATTGAAAACAACTACCACAAATAGGGGAGCATATCTGTTTAACAAACAATGCAGGGTGCTATCCATTAGATAACAGCACCTGAAGACAGAGGAATTTTATAAAAGTAACTTTCTGGTACAGCCAGAACATTCATACCACAGCCAAGTTGTTGCAGTGGCAAACTAACAGCATTCTGATGAAGTAACATAAGTTTCAGAGAAACCTGGAGCATTGAGCAAGAGTTTGGAGATCACCAAAACTGCTGAAGCTTATTCATATCTCTGGCCACCTAAAATACAGCTGCTAAGACACTTCACATGGGAGTGAGCAGAGAAGTAACAGTACCAGAATGTACTTGGTAGTGTGATTAAGAGGCAGAAGAAACAAGAAGTATAAACATCTTCAAGTTACAATCCTCTACAGAACTAAAGCCTGTAGGAAATTATGTCAGAGCCTATGTTGGAAGCCTTGATTACCCAAGTACACTCAGAAATCCAAATTAATCTAATGGAATACTTAAACCATTAAATCCTTGTGTGGGTTCTCTCATTCAGAATTATGGTGGATTTAATGTTGTTCATCTTGAATTCATTTTCAAGATTAACTATTTGGAAGAGTAGACTTCTCATCAACTATAAGCCCCATTCTTACATTTACATAGTAAACCCAAGAGGAACCAACGTGTGACTAAGACTACAACAGCACTGTGTACCAGAATACAAAGCCCTTAGGAAACAGTAGATATAAACAAACGCTGCTGTTCATCATCCCAACAGCAGAAGCATGTATGTGACCCACGCTACATGTGCTGGCTTTCCATAGCATAGCAAACCACATTCAAAGCCTCAGTCCTCAAGAGCAATCGATGATCTAAGCCCAGCACATACTAATAAGTGATGAAGTGATGTACTGAAGTCTATAAAGCAAAAGAACTTCCTTCCCAGAAGCAACTCGTCTGTGCAGGAGACAGAGAGACACAAGAGCCAGCCAGTTCCGTGGAAGTGCCTTCTCATGGGTACCAAAGCCTATGACAAGTCCAGAGACTTAACAGCAAAAGACAGGGTTTACATGCAAGTATATGCCAAGCAAGGCACTCCACTCCTGCCTGTGGGAAAGACAATGAAAGATGATGATAGCTGTAAATTAACACATTATATTAAGATATTCAGGTGATTAATGCAGACCCTGTAGTAAGTAGATCCACTTAAAAGGGCTTTGTCAGCCCAGTCACAGTGGCTGGCTGATTTCTTTTACATCTCCCAGCAAAAGCAGCTTATGTAGTAAAAGACACCAGCAGTAAACCAGAAAAGGATAGAGCTGGTCAGGGCCTTATTAAAAGAAATACTAGTTTGATACAATGGGAGTCAGGATACAAAGCTGAAGAAGATGCAATTCAGACAGAGACAAGCTAAGCTATATAGAAGGTGAGTTTCCACAATATTTAAAGCAAACAAACAAAACCCACACACACCACCAAAAAAAACCCAAAACCCCACAAAAAAAACCCCCAACAAACCACAACCCACAAAACTGAAAGAAAAACCCCCCACCACACACCTTTACATATCCAGTGCTGACAAAACACACTTATGACTATGGAGTAAGCATCGTGACCTTTTACAACAAAGCAGTGCTAACAGCCACACATTGGACTCCTGTGTGCAGTGAAGTACACCCTCACTAGTGTGACAAATTCACCAAACCTCTGTATGCTATATGCACAAATAAATTACAAATTATAATCCACAAATAAGGTATATACTCAATATGGTGTGTCAGGCATTAAATGTTTTTAAAAGGGTCTGAGCTTTGCCTGTTCCTTAAATTAGAACTACTTTTAAATAATTACTTTAACAAAGCTTTAGTAGTGGTGAGTTGCATAGAAGACAGAGAGAACCACAGAAAGCTCTACAATGACCTAATACAGCTTTCCTGCTAACATCATACCAAGAAATCCTACAAAAATTCAACAAGTCTTCTGAAAAGACTTCATGCTTATTAGAGTCTCTTCATTAGATTTGCCCAGCTTTACTTCATTTTGGTTAGATGGCTGAAAAGGGACCTTCTCCCTCAACATCCCTGTTCCCCCCAACACCATTTGCAGCAACCTTCTCTCTGGTGATAACCCAAAACCAGAACTGCAAGTCTTTATATAAATATGCCACAAGATTCCAGTATCTGTCTGCAAGTATGAGATTCAGCTAAAACACATTTGAAAAAAGTTTAAAAATCACTCATAATTTTTAAACAAGGATTTCACATCTCATTTTCTTCCTATGTTGTACTGCAGACTCCCCCGAATACACTGCCTAGTGCTTAGACATCTAACCACCTCCTTTCTGAGCCATCTCACCTACAACTGAATTATTTTTTGCCAAGACAGCCTGAGCTTCTAGGATCCTGCTAAAAACATGCTTGCTAAAGACTGCCTTTTCTCCAACATTGTACTCATGAATGAACTCAATGGTGCTAGCAGCTGGTGTTGTGGGAGAAAATGAAAAGTCTAGAAGATCCCCACCTGTCCTTTGTATTCTTAAGGTCTCACTCCAGTAAACATCTGTTAACAGCTTCAAACTGCACAAGCTGAACAATATACTGTGTTATTTGTTTGCTTTGCACATATTTCAAGATTGAGAACAAACAGTTGTCATAATGGGCAACTTCAGATAAGTCAGTTTGCCAAGTTTTCTTGCCGCCTCCCATGATTATACTTGAGACAATGAGTTTTGCTTAAAAGAAAAATCTCTATTTTGAATCCCCTATGGAGAAATTCTCCATTTTTCCTCCCTCAAGAAAACTTTCCAAGACCCTCCTATGAAAAATCTTTCTCTGCATCTGGAGTTCTTCAACAACTAAATAAAAATCAGCATTTTAAATGCAAAGAGTACAGTAAGGATACTGTAAGTCAAATACTCTGTTACCTACTGCCAGAAGCAGCCAGCCACTTTTACACTGCATTAAAAGGTTTTGGAAGTTGGCAAAACTGATGATTCTACCTAAGTACATTAGAAACGCGACTAGCATGCAAGACAAAATTATCTGAGGATAAAAGCAGATTATTTTTTTTTTAATTGTGAGGCATGAATCTATAATCTTTAAGAGTAGGCCATTTCTTTAGCAGGAAAAAACTTCAGCTGATAGTTTCTATCTCACTGCATGCCAAGTTTGGGCCTCTTATGGCACAAACTGGATCAACTCTAAATGCTTTCTTTTATTTCTCTATCAGCATGTTCTCACTGCTTTTATTTTCAGTCTCCTGATTTTCATTTCATGGGGATAGTTTGATTTGTACAAAAAATATTTTATATTGATCCAAGATGTTCAGATCTGTAACATGACATTAATAGGATTATACCAACATGGAGAATACGTAAAAAACACTGCGACCTAAAAAATAAATTTCTGATATCAAGTAAAAAACATGAAACCTGAGGTTTTTTGATTAAAAAATGTTTCACAATATCATTCGTAGACCAATCACAGTAAGCAGCAATGAGAGACACATCAACTCTGTTTTAAAATGCAATTCTTGGATAAAAGGAAACCTAAGAAGCTATCTGAACTCACCTGTAAGGTATAATTCCACAGAAGTGTGTATTTGCTAATGCACTTATCAAGGAATTCAGAGTCAATTTTATGAAAAGAAACCAATAGATCTGGAGAACAAGATATAGACAGAATAAGACGTACAGGAGAAACAAAATCAGTCCAGGCTCTCTCACATACTTCACTAGGGCCTGAAAAAAGCCCATATATATTTTTATATATATCTTTTTTTTCACATATATATAATTTTAGGTTTGACTATCATATACCTTTATTAGTTTTGTCAGAAAAGTGAACAAGACTGCCCAGTATATTGTGGAAACACATTACGTCTTATATTAACGTGTACCAAACAGCACATGGCTTATGTCTGCATAAAATACTGATCCAGTGCATGCCATCCTTAAAATCCCCCTGCTAAGATTTGAAATAGTGAAGAAAATGGTAAGACCGTTATTTGTCTCAACTCCTTCCAATCAAGACAAGTCACTACAGATCATCACTAGAATCTTCACCTAAAGAAACTGTCTCTTGAAGGCACTTGTCATTTAAGAGACGCTGGACAAATTTGGTTTTAGAGATGAAAGGAATGAAGAGCTGACAGCTAGGAAGTGGGACTGGCTGGAAAAAGCAGCTCATGCTACTCTCCACCAAATTTAAGGAGTACTTCACAGGAATGCTCCCTGTATGTCACATGCCATCAAGAAGCCAGAATGGATATAATGCTATGAATCACGTACGGATGAAAATATCAGACCCTGTTACCAATTAATCTGTTCATTTGTAGCTCCACATCACCAAGAGACACACTTGGGAAAGGTGAAAGCTGAAGCCTATGATAATACCTAACCCTGACAAAGTTAGCTTTTGAAGGAAAACTCACCATACTCTTAGGGAGGCATTCATTCTTTGTCTACAGCAGAGCATCCAGATACTATCACAGTTGTTGCGCACAAGAAGCAAAGCCACTATAACCACAAGAGCCTGAAGGTTCAGAAAAAGACCAGTCTATCTTGGACTGACTGCCAAAGGGAGGAATAAAAAGAGCACAGCTCGTGAATCCGGTGCTCTCAAGTCAGCATTGGAAGAGGGAATCTAACCCTGCCTGTAGGTGCTGTTCTGCCATTTGCAGCTGACGTTCAAGTTGTCGGAGTGGTGATCTGTACTACAATGATAAGTCCTCAACAGATATGCTGAGGGACACTGTCTTTATCCTGATCAGATAACTTCAAAAGGTAAACAGGATTCTTGACTGGATGTGGGAAGGTGTGACGTGTGTGTGCACGTGTATAAGGCTATTTTAAGCAGAGAAACAACCTCTGCATCTGGATTCATCCTTTCGCTATCCCATTCTTTTTGTCCTGACTCGTCACATCAATGAATGCCATACATGCACGAATCCCACACAGCATAATCTGCAAGAGACTTAACTCATCCAGAGCCTTGATTAGACTTCAATGTTTGCTCTGTCTCTGAAGTGGGAAAAACATACATATGGGAATAGGCAAGGTCTGAAAAGGGATTCCTGAAAGTGTTATGCAGCTTCATAATTCCATGGGATCAAAGCTGATTCTTTTCCAAGTCAGACCAAGGAGTTTCTGTTTACTGCAATAGAGATTATAGACCAAGTTATGCTGACCACTCAAGGCTTACAAACCTTCCGATTAATACATCGGCCAAGAAACTAGGAAGAAAGCTGTTCTGTTGTTTTGTTATTTAAATAAGCAGAACTTTGTTGGATTATTGGTTCAGAAACACTTTAATATCTGAAGAGTCGTATATGTTTCTTATCTCCATGGAATAAAACACAAAGTAACTTTACCACCCTTTCTCTCTTCCCTAAACAAAATATAAAAAACTGGAGAGTTTTTTAAAAAATCCCAACAACAAAAACCCTAGCCTAAGTAAATTCTGAGTTCCAATTCTCAGCTGCAGTACTACAAAAGAAAGAAAGTTGATATTTTGACCCAAAAAGCCAGATTCTTAGTTAGTACAAAACTCAAAGTTCAAAATTCATCTAAATATGAATCGCTGCTTCCAACTGTTGAAGTAAATTTGGTGTATGTCAGCAGCACAGCATCCCTTCCCACAAATGAAGGGAGAACAAAGGGAAACTGGATTTTGAATAAGGTTCTGCACTATCATTTTTCCTCAGGGTTAGTCTTCAGAAGTAGAAACTTTAGCATTGAGTGACATAATCAACATCTAGTCAGGTTTTTCAGATAAATTAGGCTGTTTTGATATACTCTTCCCACACAAAGCTGCGTATTTCCTTTTTGCTTGATGGAGAAATTGGAATTGGATAACGTTAGGCTTTTAAACGACAATTAACTTTAGCAATGTTAAGAATGCCTTCATTCAGTTATTCATATTATTGAGATTGAAGGGGGGTTTGTGACATAATTGTTGCTGTTTCAGATACATTGAAACTAACAAATGTTTTCTATGCTCTGTTTCTTGTTCTTAAAGGACTCACTAAAGAAAAATTCCAGTGCAAGATTATTGCAACTCTGGATGAGATAAGTTTCTAACAAACAGGAAAAGTTGAGTGTTAATTATCAGCATGAATTGAAATAAAGTTCCTCCTTCGACGGTTTATGTTCTGAGTTTCCAGTGTAAAAGGGAAGAACTTGCTTTTCCTTCTTATCTTACATATTATGCCAATTAATTTACTTCAAACAAAGCAGGAGATGGTATTTTCCCAGCCTTTCCTCTCCTCACTGCCTGCTTCCTTGGCACAGATCTTAATTCAGAGCTACATTCTTTGGGAAACATTTGGAATGGAAGGTATGATTTGGCTAAGCAGTAGAGACTTGGTGGTGTTGTGATTTGGGACTGATGCAGTAGTACACTTCAATTATGATTCTTTGAGTATTTACTAAAAAAGCAGGAAAAGCTCAAGAGTGATAAAGTAAAAGCTCTCCAAAGCAACAGGCAAAGAGAAATGCATACATCACCTTTACAAAAAGAAATGCCATTTCAGGTTTCGTAGTTCCTCACCCCACAAAGGCAGAACACTCTTAATCGTGCTTTCTGAAGCTTTACTTTTGGCAAGCTCCCCCTCCCCCCCTTTTTTTTTTTGAACGACTGAGGAAATGCTACTCTATAAATAAATAGGAAAGCATGGATGCCTCAACACGCAATTTTTTTCTGTGATCTGAATACCACAAGTATCTGGTGTACCTGTACCTCCCTTCTTTTCCCCACCTTTCCAAGATTGCTGCATGTAACTGTATTCCATCGCTACAACATTTTTCTTCACCTTCGGAGCTCATTTTCTCATCTGGGTTTGCTTCCTTCCTCTTCTGTGTGCTTAATTTTCTGTTTACCTTTATAGAAAGAAACAGGGAAATACATCTCCATCCTGTATTCCCTCTCTCTTGAATGAATATGTGCTGGTTGAAACATCCAGCAGAGGCTGCACAGGCCTGAGCCTCACCTATAGGGCTGAGCCTTATGAAAAAATGTAAGCACACAATTTTTACACTGTAACCACATCCTGATGTATGATATTGCTTCCAATGTATGCAAAGCAATGTATTTGAAAGGCAGTTTACAAAGACGACGACCAGAACAGAAACCTAGTATAAAAAAAGAAAAACAAGCCCAAAACAGCCTTAATAAATTTGGACTTCTTTACATTATAAGGGAATGAATCAAGACAGAGTTCTTATGTAAGATTGCACTAAAAATCTTGATACTGATCTTCACTGTCTTATAACATTTTATGCCAAGGTTTCCCAAAGAAATAGTCCTCACAGGCTCTCTCTCACTCTAGCAATTTTTTAATAGGCTAATTTCCTCAAAGATAGTGGTTTTTAAATCAAACATTATGATATTAGGTGGTTAAAGCTGAGGAGGGAGAATATCAACACCTCAACAGAAAGGCTGTTACTTGTGTTCCAGCCTTACAAACATCAGAAAACACGTGCATAGCACAGGGATTGAAACTGTCCTGTCTGCAGAAAAGCTTCTGCTGAATCTCACATCTTCCTAGACACCAAAAACTCCAGCTACTCTGGCAAACATGTAAGAAACCAGGGTTTTTTGTTCTGCTGCTGCTGGAGTGACTTGATTGAAAACTGCTTTCATAGTTTTTATAAAGGCAGTTCAATTAACTTACATAGCTGATTAGCTGGTCTAACAGTCTGATTTAGTCAATCTAAAGTCCTTTTATTCCTCATCTCTCCCTACTGCAGCATTTATCTGTGCTTCAAAGACATAGGCAGCATTTATCACATCTGCAAGACAACTGGAACAGGAACAATTCCTCCAATGGAAATCTTATGAAACATTCCTCAAAACCATCCACGTATGATAACATAAAAGTTTATGGAAAAAAAAATTTACCATGTAATTTAAGCACGTGACAATTATGATAGAGTGCATAAGGTGACACAGATGTCTCGCTTCAGGTTATCTTCTGCCAGATGTCTCAGCAGATTTCAGTGGTAAAAGATGCAAAACTCTTACATGTACATTAAGTAGTCACATTCATTTTTTCCTTGGTCTGTTATTCTGTTACTAACATTGGTAGAACTAAACAAACATGAAACATTTTTAAAATAGAAAGCAAAACTTACAATAGCCAGAGTATCTGCTTGTCAACCACACTGTTCTAGTTTTGGCAACCAGAGCATAAGTTGTCTAAGAAATTATTTATTGTCTTGTTTGAAAACTAAGTTTGACTGTAGAGATGGACACAAAAAAAAAACAACCACCAAACCCACAAGTTGCTGCATGAAAGACAGCACAATTCCGTGTGCCTTACCCAGCACTGGGAACTCTGTCAGTGTGCAGAGTGTAAAACCAGAGTTATTCTTTGGGTAAATAATTCATACTGCTTACTGCTTTAAGGGAATTGCATGCAGCCAATTTCCCCCCACAACTGAGAGTATAGTTTAGCAAATGAATTAAAGCTTTCAATCCTGATATGCAGTTGTACAAGAGAACAATAACGAATTCATAATTAGGTGAATAGGTTTTTTTTTCTCACCTCTTCCCCACCACCACCATATATGAGCAAGAGTAAGTCGCTTGTCAAACTTGGCTTGGTTTTGGAACAGCTTTGATGATTGTAGTAATACTCAGCTCAAATTAGCATCCCAGAGTCTCTTATCCAGTTTTGTTGAACTAAAAACTGAATATAATATTAGCAAACAGCAATACACTAAAATAGTCAGGCTGCTAAGTGTCACCACTTGTATGAAACACCTACAAGGTCTTCCTGTGATCTATTATTGAATTACAGCTACAATCATACTGCAGAAGCAGCCCGCTCTTGCTGGTTTTTCCTTATTTATGTGTATTTTTGAGAAAGTTTATCATAAAATTCAGGTATGAATTAAAGTTGCCCTGCCAGATTTGACAAGGAGGAAGCATTAGTCTATTGTATACCTGAAGTGTACAATAACTGCAGACAAAGTTCAGAAGTACAATTTATCAAAATTTGTGATAAGAACACAAACACTGATTACATTTTAAGGTCAGCTGGTCACTTCTTAACTTTCAAGCACTTAATTTTGCAACTCTGTCCGTGCTAGCTAAACAATAGGAAAGTTTTTATGGAGGCTTTGGGAAGCACAGTTGCCTCAATAAGCAACCTGAATGCTGTGTCTTATGGATTTCTCATGTCTTACTTTTTTAAAAATAACATTCTTAAAAACATCCTCCCATCTTGGATGTGCACCTGCAACTTCCAGTTCCCTTTGAGAAGTCATTTGGAGCAGGAGAATTAACAATGTATAGCTATGGGACATTCTCTCTTGAATTAACGATTCTACTAGCCGTGCTCACTAGGAAGATATGAATTGACAAACTCCAGTATGAAATTTGGTATTTCTAAAGGGAAAAACTGAAAAGACAGACAAGACACTACACTGGCGAAGGACATGAGGGCATTGAATGGCTCTCAGTTTCAACTAACTGAAGACTGCGTTTATCTTGTAAATCGATTAAATTTTTTCTTCTCTTTTTCTGCTTACTACTATTGCATTTCCATTGTGCCAGGCTAAGCAATCGAAGGTAGCAATCACCTCAGAATCAATCTGACTCTATGTAATGAGAGGAAAAATGCAATAAACATTAATTGAATTGCAGGAAACACGTACTGTCTAGAAGTGACTAAAGTACTGGGAAAACATATGGAAAGGAGAGCTGTAAGCGCACCTGCAACAAGCCCCAATTTCATTCCTGCCTCAAATCCTACTAAAATGAACATGTGCCCACAGTAGGTTATACTTTACTCCCATGATATGTGTATATAATGACACACACTTCACAGAGGATCTCTCTCAGTCCTCCTTCACTTTTGCCCCACCCAAAAAACCCAACCTTCACAGGCGTACTGGGGTTTATACTCCATTCCTCAGATCTACCAGTGGTCACCCTCAGAACACACATGGATCTGACCCCACAACTTGTCCTATGTAACAGATTTACATGCTCTTATCTCTTGGAATCCTTCATGTTCTTCCTCTGTAATTTTGACATTTAAAGGCAGACAAACAAGCAAGCAACATATGCTGCTCTGCAGTATCTACCTGAAAATCCCATGGCTGCTAATGGCACAGGCATTAAGGTAATAGATTTGAACATTTAACGCTGCAGGCATCTCATGAACTCTAGGTTTCCAAGAATTCATTCTGCATCTTTTTCCTTCTTTTACAGCACGTCTTGTTTTGTATAAAAACACAGACACAAAATTATGGAAGCTACTTGTTTTGAATTATTCAGCTATCTCAGAGAGCAGTCTGCACCAGAGTGGAGCCAAAACACCAGCCCGGATTATCATGATACTGTGATCTCACGGTGGCTGAACTGCACTCTAGCACAAAACAGTATGTCCTATTCCAAAATACAATTAAAATACCTAATTTTCTCTACTGATATCAAGCTTCCCCATGGTAGGTGGTGAACTGCATGCCTTCTGAAGCTACGTTTGTCCTTATCATAGCTTTCAGTCAAGGCATTCTTTGCAGTTCCAGAAGTGGAAACAAATCTGCAAATATTTATACACCATGGAAGCCTCAAAGTGCCACGATGCTGACTGGCTAGTGCTTCAAATTTTGTTCTGTGTCTTTGATATTCTCTCTCTCCTCCCTTTGGCTTGTAGGGTTTTAATTTTAGATTTGGATAATTTAAGATTACTGCACCTAATAAGAAATGGTTTAGGATGTTTTCCTGCTCCCCTCGCATGAAGAAAAACAGAACACACTTATATTACACCCCTTTCCAGTTCTGTGCACTATATGCTGTTAGCTGAACTATGGTGCAGAATGGTAATCTGCTACAACAGCATATTTTTTAGTTATACAGTAGTAAGATTTTCATTAAAAACATCAGATTAGCATAATCCAACCCACTAATTGGGATTTAAACTTTAATTTTTAAGGGAAGAAGGATTTTGTGATATTCCTACAGAAATGCATGTAGACATATAGTAGGAGTACAAATAACTTCTGTAGCCACTGTGGCAATTTCAGTCAAACTGAACCTGTCCAGTATCAAGAGGGAAGCCACAGAGGAGAGGTGTATTATGAATAATGCCATCCCAAGAGAAGCTTCAGACTGAGTTCACACCTTGTCAGATGGCAGAGGACCTAACCACTGAATGCTATTGCTATGAACAAGTAAGTCTTCCTGCTGCTCACAGAATTAATTCTGTGTACCAGCACTGCAGTGAGAAGGGAAAAACAAAGGGTTGAGATCCCTCAGAGCAAATTTTCTTCTCTCCTGGTTATATTCACTCCCGGCTAACTGCTGAGGATAAGGGAAGGAGGAGCAGGTGGAAGCAGGGAAGGGAGGCTATTAAATGCTGAAAGTTAGAGTAGGTGAGACACTTCTTAAGAGTACAGTCCTACTCCAAAGAATCTCCTCTGAAAGGCGGTTCACAGCACAGAGATCTGCAGGACTGTCTCTCTACCAGCCTAAAGAGAAAGGTAAACCCTCAAAGTGAGTGACGAAAGTTACACGGTGTGATCATTATGATTTACATCTGCAGAAATAACTTTTATCCAAGTCCAATCTCGGAATATAAATATGGAAAGAGTCAAGTACTTCAGTGTATAGTAAACTCTGTCAACAAAGATCCAGGTTCAGGCATGAAAACATACTCAATGACCCTACTTTATGTTCAAAACTTATGGATATAAAGCCAAAGAACAAGATTTTTAAAAGAAAAAGTGTAAGTTAAACTTTCTAAGGAGCCCAGAACCCTCACGGAAATGATGTCTGCCATTTTCTTGAGCAACAAAACATCAGATGTAAGGGAGACTCCAGAACACAAAAGGAATACAGCATTTCCTGCACCTATGCTGCAGTTAGACTTCAGAGCAACACAGCTTGCCACTGTTAGAATTAAACATGAGTTAGGCAAAAATCATGTCCAGAGTGTTCAGCATGTTCAGCAACAGCTGAAGTTTGATATTAGCTTGTTTGAATCTCTGCCAGCATCTTAACATTTGGATACGTATTTGAAACTTACTTAGACGTCAAATCAAGCATGTGTACCATACAGATTTTCATGCATAACCTTCTTTTCAGCAATGACATTTTGTCTGAATAGCCTTAGATTTTAGTAATTACTCTCTTACAGCTTAAAAGCAGGAAAGCTATGAGAATGAGGCAAAACCTCTTTGCTATTCAACTGAATTCAAACAGCATCCAATGTACTGACACACTTTAAGAGATTCCAAAAGTAAATCTCTACTGTCCCAAAGTGATTATTTCACATTGTATTTACTGCATATGGCCTGCTGTTCCACAGGAACAGTCGCACCGAGTCGGATCTTCTGCAACGACAGCCAGTGGCGGATACGTGGAGAAAGAGCACAAGAGCAGGGCGAGCATGAAGTGACACTACGCCAGCATATTCCTCTGCTTTTCATGAACTTTCTGAGCCACAGAGGACATTTAGAAGGCCCTCATGGGCTTTCACTTGTCTCATCATTTCTGAACCCAAGCATCCTCTAGGCATTCGTATTACCACATGGCAACAAGTACCCCAGAACTGCCTTCTTCCTTGTACGTTTCCAGCCTGGCACCTGATCATTTGGGGCTCCCTGATCCTTGTGTTATGAGAAAGTGTGGTTACTTGTTTCCAGGTCACCCCGGATTTTACAGTCTTCTGTCACGTCCTCTTCACAATCATGTTTCTCCCAGCATGAATCAGCTAGGTTTTGTGTGGAAGTCATTCCACATCTCCGAGTATCCTTGCTGCTTTTCACTGTACCTGCTGTACTGTGAAATGAGGAAGTGAAAAATCCTAAGCGCACTGAGTTTCAGATGGAGGGTTCAGAGACGTTTTAAATGGGTGTGAGTCTATTAACTCAGTTTCTCTGTCAAGCCCGGAAACTTGGCAATCTCAACCTGGAACTGCCTAATTCTAGATGAACTAGCCCAAAGACAGGAAGCAATTCGGCATATTAGAGCAGCATTTTGCAAGTGCTAATTAACCCAGTTCAAAAATTTTAAGAAGCAGTCTGAGCTAAGTAAAACAAACATGTTTCAGGCACATTCTTCATGCCATCTTTTTTCCTAGTTTCCACTCTCCCAGAAAGCTGTCATAAAAGGCTCCCTCCCTGGAGTCGTGCCCTGTTTTAGCTCCACTCGTCTTTCTTCCTCCAGACTGCAACACACAGAGAAACAACTTCTGCAATTCCTCTTCTCTAGCTCTCATGCGCCTGGCTTCTGCCCAATAATTCTATAGCAAGGAAACCCCCCTCCCTTAATTCTTCTCTGAGCCTCCAACTTCCAGATTTCTTCCTCTTGGAATATAACTTTCTGTCCTAAATTTGTCTTTAAATCTCAGAAATGAGAAATAACATGGGGAAGGAAAACACATTGGGGGAGGGGGGGTATTTATATAGTCAAAAATATCAGGCCACAATTTTTATGAATGTCAAAATCAAAAATAACTGGAAAAAAAATAATCAAGGTCTATATCACATGGAGACATTTTCAAGAGCACAAATCACTCCTAAGTAGTGTGGAAAAATGGGAGTTGTGCTTGAAGTAAGCTAATGAGGTCAATACTATCACTCCCTAGGTTCAGAATTCAGGACTAGAAAAATTACCCTTATCTGTTGGGAATCAAGACCACCTTAACCAGGTATTAGAGGCCATAAAACTGCTTCTCAGATCGCTCTACTAACATGCAGCTTGCTTTACATTAAAAGGAAGAATAAATTTCAGTCAATTTTTCCAGTCAATATTTAGTGGCACAAAGTAGGAAGACAACAGTGCAAAGTTCACAGATTTTCATTAGACATATTCTGAAGGCAAAGATTCTACAAGAACCATAGCTGTAAAACGCTAGCAGAAGTATGTCACTGTTTTATAACTTTGTGACTGTAAACCAGACTTATAAAAAGGCTTCTGAAATGGTCATCTTATTTCGTTAGTAAGGAAACTATTTAATTGTCTCTCTTCTCCTCCAGTTTTTAAATTCACCCTGCACTGCTCATCGAGATGACATGACACGTGCATACACAGCTAAAACAGAAAGGCTAAGCATGTTTCCAAGCTCTGCTACAGCAACTACCTTTACCAAACCAAAGCCCAACTCTGTTTGTATACTGCAATTCTCTGAAAAAATTACCTGACTTCAATCTGCACAAGGGTGTAGAAACATGCAATAAGCTATACATGCTTGGGTCATATGCAAAAATAAAAGAACATGCAATCAATTTACAAAGCTAAAGATGATCTTGATGAGTCAGAAACATTCAAGTGCTTTCAGACATGGAGGAATTTGACCTATACAATGTCATACTGATTTTGGACTTTTATGGAGACATTATCCTATGATCTTGAGCTGAATGAGTCAGCTTAAAACCTCCTTAATTATTCTTAAATATTGATGTTTTGGTTGTATCAAAACGCATGCAATTCCTCTCAGTGCCTGTACCTAGATCCATGTTCCCCTAGACTGATCAAGACTTTAAGGAGTGATTTCTTGTACAGCTAAGTGTAATAAGGAGAGACTGCTGTCTCTGGACCACTCTGCAGCACACAGTTTACTAACAGACATACACGCATCCTGTCTTCACTGGGGACTGTGCATGTTTGGAACCTCTGAAAGTCCTGTTGTTTAATAAAATATGGCTAAGGCTTAAATAAGAGCACTGGCCTTGCTGACAGGAGGTAGGTTTAAATCAATGTTAAAGGCTCGGAAGATCCATTACCAGTTCTCTCACTCACTACGGACTGCACATCACTTAAACGTGTTTCTCCCCCTTATATATGCAGCTAGTGAGAAGCGGGTATATTCCCTATTGCACTTGCTGTAAGCTATACATGCTGGGCACTGAACAGTATGACCAGAAATCTTGCAGGATTTAATTTATAATCTTGCATGTTGTAAGCCCCTTGGGACAGGAAACTCTCATGTTTTATATCTCTATAAAACAACATGCATACCTATGACACTGTATAAATAACAGAGGATCAGATTGAAAACATCTGTAGACACTCTGGCTGATCTATTGTCTTTCTGCCTGCTGTCTCTTCATAATTTTTGATGGCAGACAAGCCATTTCACACAACAAGATTGCTAGCAGTGCTGATGCAGCTACATATAAAATCTGCAGCAACAGGTTAACAAGAGACCTGATGAAGACAGAAATTTAATAATCATCATCATCATCTGTCCTCCAGGCATGACCTCCTGACAGGTTACTGTTTGATTTTTCTTTACATTTTGCCAAGACAAGATAGGAAACATGGATGACTCAAACAAAACAGGTTTGGAAATGTGGTAGGAGGCAATAAGAACAACATTTCTTTGATTCAGAACTAAGTCTGTTGTGATACAACTTTTCCCTGGCTGCCCAGAACCGTCAACATCAATCCATCTATTGTACATTGCTACTGTGAAAGCAAAAATAACGTACATCCGCAACATGGTGATAGTCACAGAAGATATAAAGAGATTCACACGCTGTGAAAGTATTGAGTACAGAAATAATGCTAAAAGGGAGGCAGACTGTTATTGATACCAAGCAGGGAAGGGAACAACTACATTTCCAAGAGAGAGGCAAAGAGGATTCCTAAATTTAGAATGAAATCCAGAACTGAAGCCAAGATACTGTCACCACCAAAGCTGCATGAACATCTCACAGAAAATCCTTCAACAGTGTTAAACTCAGCTCCTTTAGATTTAGAAGAGGGAAACAAAAATCAATTCCTTTCACGTGAACCTTCTCTGTGTCCTTCAAATCACTATCTAAAAATTAAAACACTTTTCTCTCTGCCCAGCTATATATTTTTCTAAATTGATTATAAGCCTTTCACTTTGACTCTGTAGTCAAACTTTTGGCAGCTGGTCACACGGTAGATCTGCTGAATAGAATGAGCCTGGTATGCTTTTGCAATACATCTCAGGCTGCTTTCACAAAAGACAAGTCTTAATTAAAAATCACTCCACCTAATAAGAAATTTCATTTTTGCAGTGAGGAATTAAGAACAGTTTGAAAGACAGAGGAAAATGCCTTAAGTGTGAAACGGTTTGAAAACTATTTTCTTCAAAATTAGATGTACCAAAGATAGCCAGTCAGATAATTTCACATGCGAGTGCTTCCCTCCACCTTTCCATGTTATTCTCACAGACCTATCTATACTTAAGCCCACCCATTTTTCTTTCTCCTTCCAGCAAGGAAATGATGTAGTGATGATACCTTCTACAACTGTATTCAAAACCATGGTGTTTTCTGTTCCTGGAACTGTTACCATTCCTTTTCAAACAAACACCTTGAAACCTAGTAAGAAAAAAAGTGTTATGGAGCAGAACTCTTCTCCCTTCACTCTTCTGGGAAGAGAGGTGGGCACATCGGTATGAAGATGGACATACAGAATCCAAATACCTTCCAAATGTAGAGTATGTGAAGCATTTACATTGATAGGATTTTTGTCTTCCATGTCACAAGTCTGGATACCAGAGACTTTCGTCCTGCAAAGATGATGGGACGCTCGGTTTGGTCAGGACATTCACTTACTAAGCATCTCCCAAACAATCTGAGGTTATCTAAAAATGAAATTAGAATGTGATCGAACTGTACTCCTGCCTGTTTTACAACCAGAGGGTGCCAGGCCAGCTTGCTAGTAAGGGCTTAGCAGGTGTAAGACATCTGTTGCAGCTGGCAGCATTTTGTATGTTGTCGCATGGCTGCGGGTATACTTAAACCCATCTTTCTCAACCTCCTCCCTGTGCCCAGGAAGGGACTGACAGGGAAAGTGAGTCAGAATCTTAGATAGTATATTGCTTACTATAAGAGATTTTTATTAAAACACAGGAACTGCAACAATAAAGCATCATAATGATTAAGGACAGAATCAGGTTACTACTTGCACCAGCAAACAGAATAGAGTCTCTGTCATGATAATCCCCCTGCTGCATAACTTCAGTAACTGAAGAAGGAAAGAGCTAGTGAAGACAATTTGGGTAGCTTTGAAAACATCAAAATCCAAGAGAATCCTAAATTCCAATCCCACAACACAACACAGCCTTTCCAGCTACACACAGTGCTGCAGCATTTACTAAAATCAGATGGTGCTTTTAAAGCATAGTTCATATTGGGAGTACTATATATTTGGAAGAATTGCAGGCCATTAAAACTTTAGGCCTACTAGTCCCTATGGATTCATCCTAGATGTGCTGCTGGTTTGCTCATATACCATTTTGTTTCTTTTTCAAACCCTAGAGAAAAGAAAGCTCACAACTTAGAATAGAATTCTCAAGAATGCCAGAAACAGTTCACATGAACGGTTCAGCTGTTTCTGTAACAAAGCCTTTTTTGGAAAATGCAGGAGTTTCTCTTCGGAAGTCAGAAATTCAAACAAACAGATTTTGAATTGTCCATTTTTTAAGGCTTTGAGATTTATTTTGATGAGAAACACAAGCATACGTTCATTCATTCATCCAGACTGACAGTATCAGATCCATCTCTCTTTCTGTGGAGTTTAGGGGCTCTTCACAGAATCACAAGGGTTGGAAGGGACCTCGAAAGATCATCTAGTCCAACCCCCCCTGCAAAGGCAGGACCACCTAGAGCACATCACTCAGGAACGTGTCCAGTCGGGTTTTGAATGTCTCCAGAGAAGGAGACTCCACAACCTCTCTGGGCAGCCTGTTCCAGTGCTCTGTCACCCTCACGGTGAAAAGGTTCTTCCTTACATTAACCCGGAACCTCCTATGCTCCAATTTGCACCCGTTGCCCCTTGTCCTATCGCTTAGTGAGGCCGAGAAGAGCCTGGCTCCATCTTCCCGACACTCACCCTTAACATATTTATAAACATTGATGAGGTCACCCCTCAGCCTCCTCTTTCCAAGTTAAAGAGACCCAGCTCCCTCAGCCTTTCCTCATAAGGGAGATGTTCCACTCCCTTGATCATCTTAGTGGCTCTG
>VWZZ01000012.1:370947-403472 GCA_013399095.1 Psophia crepitans
CCCAGGTCCCTTTCCCCTACACTGCTCTCCAGCAGATCAGTCCCCAACCTGTACTGGCACATGGGATTCTGCTTTCCCAGGTGCAAGACTCTACACTTGTCCTTGTTGAATCTCATCAGGTTCCTCCCCGCCCAGCTCTCCAGCCTATCTAGGTCCCGCTGAATGGCAGCACATCCCTCTGGTGTGTCAGCCACTCCTCCCAGTTTAGTGTCATCAGCAAACTTGCTGAGGGTACACTCCGTTCCCTCATCAAGGTCACTGATGAAGATATTGAATAGTACCGGACCCAGCACCGACCCCTGAGGGACTCCACTAGTCACAGGCCTCCAACTAGATTCAGCCCGATTGACCACAACCCTCTGACTTCAATGCATGAAGTTAAAACATATTCTTCTGTTGTTTTTTATTTGGTTGGTTGGGGGTTTTGGGTTTTTGTTTGTTTGGGTTTTTTGAGCACAATATAAAGAAGAGCAGCAGCTGTGAAGTTCTTGGTCAAAATCAGAAACAGTTCCTTGGACAGTGGCAGAGGGAAACAAAAGGGAACACCAGCACCCCACTTACACACAACTCCCAACAAAGCCATTTTCTGCCAAAAGATAAATAAAACTATTACCAAAAAATCAAGTCAGTTTTTCCAGAAAACTATTTAGGAGGGAAGAGTGAAAGCATATTTGGGTTAGGGGGCATGTACAGAAGCACTGAGCATTCATTTCAACCTTTTCTTACCCTGGAGAAGAGTGATTTTTGTTTTGACTAATACAGTAACGCAAGTGAAGGCTGAAGAAAAACATTAAATTGATCATCAGCCTTCCCCTCCTCCTTTCAGGGCACTTCGAAATTTTCTGGTTTGCTTCCTATTCTGAAGCGAATCAACTCTAAAAATCCTCTCTTTAATCAAGCTTTTCAGCTAGGGTTTCTTCCTACCCGTTACCTGCAGTTCTGTGCGAAATAAGGGGAGGAAGAAGAAAAATCAGAATTTTGTATACTCTTTCAAAACTATCTCTCTTCCCTATCCTTCCTCCATTACTCATTTAGAAAGAGCTTCCCAACCAGATCTTCAAGTAACTCAGACCAGTTAACCATATGCATTCATTCATTCATCCATCCAATCACTAATGGAGCTACAGTCACTTAAAACAGCTGAAAAATCCGACTCCCTGTGCCTGTACCTTTGAAGTTCTTGATAAAGGAATCCTTTTAATACACAGAGGACTTGAGGTATGGAATCACTGCTAAATCACTTCCCTTCTGTCTTGGTGCTTCAGCAAACCAGCTCTACCCTGCACTCTGTATTTCCTGTCATCTTGTCATCCTTCATGTAACTTGACATATATCATCTGCTTGCATTATTAATCCAGGAATGCAAGGCAAAAAGTTTAGCTGGTGAAAGGTTTATGCCTTGTCCTAGAACAGCAAAAGGCTGTTGTATAAGCAGAGAAAACAAACCAAGAAGTATCCTAAGGATGAGTTTCATTTCCCTCAGACCAAATACATAATCATTCCCAGTCTACATTTCTAGAGTTTAAACATACAAAATGCCACAAAAATGCATAGAAAACTTTAACACATACTCACTATTAGCAATAAATGATGAAAAACATCTGCATATGAGGTTACATGACACGAAACACAAGGAGTCATGTAAACAATGCTCTATGATTTATCCTGATACTGGGAACTGCAGGATGAAGGCTTTTATTCAGATGGCCTCTAGTAACAGCCCTGTTGCCTGGGAACTAAACACACATGTAAATGTTTTTGATAAAGGCATGTTACAGGCTGTATCATAAAACAAACCTTTTTGCATCTCTTTATGTCAAAAAATACATTTATATTCATCACAGCTATACGCATGTAAATTCACAAAGGCTTTGGTAGTTTCCATCCTGCTTGCACCGGTAATTTACTTGGCCCATTTGTGTGTCTAAATTTACCTACCAACTTGCAGAATGCAGAGAAAGGTAGACGCCAAAACTTCAGTGAGAATATAAGTATTTCCCAATGAATCATTTCTACAAAACGAGTGTAATAAGCTCCTTAAGATAAAAATCTGTCTTTATTTTCTTTCATGTGATATGGAGCATGAAGCTATCAACAATAAATCTTAAGAAGGGAAAGTAAGTACACATAGCAGTTGATTCAATTTCAGTTTTACCCTCTGTACTTTCAGCAAAGGAAGAGGGAAACCTTGGATAGAGAGTGGCAACATCTGAGGCAGAGATAACAGTACTACAAAATAAGGATAGAACAAGTAAGAGCAAAAGCTTGATTCCACCCAGTTCCTTCATGCTTCACAGTTAAGGAGACTGTAACTGCTCAGCTGCAATTTGGCCATAGAGCAGACCCTGGTAGACTTGCACAGCGTGATAATTGCTGGGATCTTTAATGACAAGCTGCCACATAAAATATAGGACAACATAAACTGAAGTACCACATAAATGAACAAGGAAGTACTGAAGATGAGTAGCCAACCCACTAGCGTGAAAAATAATTGGCAAGATGAAAAGATATTTGCGTGTACTGTAAGCATATGGGAAGGACAGGCGAGTGCAGCTGGCTGGGTTTATGGCTTCCTATTGGAAATACATCCTGATAAGCAGTATCGTATCATTGTCGATGATGTGTCACATTTTATTTAATACTTAGTCCAAATTTCGCACCTTCTAGATCCCAAAACAGTTTTAAGCTATCATCTTTAAAGGTAAGGAAGATGCCCCAAGTTCTGTGAAAGGGTGACAATGAGTAGCTTTGGAAGATTAAAAATGTCCTGTTTCTTTCACACTCTATCAGGAGCTGCAATGGTGGACTTAAGCACTCTTCACTAGGTCAGGAAGACCATCAACTCCTTCTACGGCAGCACTGCTTCCTAATACAAAGGCAGATGAGCTTTTCTGTTAAGTTTTGGTGTGGATATGAGTCTCTACCCAAAGAGTGTCACCTGGAAGGAAACGGCTCAGAAGCCACATTAAGAAGAAAACCATGCCTGAATTACTGACACTTTCTTGTCAAGAACAAGTGAATTTTTAGCATGGGTTATTTATTGAGAGAGTTTTAAAGCTCCAAATTGTGAAACTGTCTCTGTTTATGTGCTGTGTTGAAGAAAGTCAGACTTGGCACATGTTTCTCATTAACTACACTAAAGCAGCTCAGTTTCCCTAAAAATCCCGTTTCTCCTCTGCAACAGGGTAATCTAGAAGGCCCCTAATTTTAGCTCTTCAGTCTGAAAGGGTAGCACATACATAAGTAGTGCTGAGTGAACGCTGCTGAAATGTCTGTGATTATGTGGAATGCTAAAGCAAATTGGCTTTCTTGGCATCTACAACATCATTAAAATCTTCAAAATAATGCCTAAAAGCAAGGAAGTCTCAGATATTTGTGTAATGCATTTCACAAATGAAGCATTTATAAAGCCATCTTAAACATCTGTCAGTGCAGTCAAGTGACACTGTGTGCTCTCAAGATCCCAGTCACATAACTCGTTTCACACTGGTCACAGCAAAAAGCTATTCCCTCTGCAACCTGATGTGTTGCCTATGCACAAAGTATAGGCCAACATTTGCACATGTGCAGAATAACCCTAGAATCTGGACACAAACAATTTTTTAAATTTGTTATTACTTCTAAACAGAAAGGAGTAGAATGGGCCAAATACATTACATAGTTTATCTAGCACTTGTTGTAACAAAAATCGTATTTAGAAAGGTAGTGCTATATGCTTTCCTCTGATTTTCTCATTTTCAGGCAGATTAAATCTCTTTTTGAACTGTTTGCTTGTTTGTTGAGAACAGCTTTCAAGATGAGGTAATTAAAGGAAACCTATCAATTTAGTATATATTTTCAAGTTCATAATGTTGACATACTGTTCAAATAAACCTCCAATTTACTACAATCTGTTTTTAGACAAGCCCTCCATTTTAACCTCCAAATGGAAGGAAAACTAAGTGACTTTCCTCATCTCACTTAATAGAGAACATATGTTCAAAGATAATACTGTAGGCTTGTTCTGAGAAGCTGTTCTTCCTCTGACAGAGATGCAGTGAGCTTGCACAGTAACACTGAGACATAATGAAAGTACACATTGCCATAAATCTTGTGCACTGTAGAGTTCACTTCAGAAAAAGAGACCACTCATCGGAGAAGTGCATACACATGCACAAACACAAGCACCCTGGCCACAAGTGGAAAAAGAATCTGGTGTACCTCCTGTCAGCTGAAGGGCCAGAACTAAGAGCCTCTTCTATCCTAATTTTTTTTTTGGGGGGCGTGGGGAGTGGTAGTGAAGGGACAGAGAGAGGATGGAAAGAAGGAAGGGGTCTCTACCAGCACAAAGCACAAGAAGCAGCTCTGAAACTGTTTTAAATCTTTGTATTATAAACACTCTGGAATAATTTCAGATGGAGATGATACAGGAATAGGGACAGTAACTTTCATTTATTTTATAAATATTTATGTAAGCCATATTTGTTTTTGTAACTTGCACAAAGTTATGTCATTGTCACCTGCTTCTCCAGGTCTCAACGTTTTAATCTACTAAAGAAGGTTAATTCACCTGCCAAAGCCATTGTACCTGATGCTGGAAAAAAACAGTAGTAAAACTCACATTCCTTGAATCCCAGTCAATTCTTTGATTTGTTAGACCATGCCTCTAAACAAGCCAACATTTTACAGTGTATCTAGAAACAGATCAAAGCTACTTCATTCTAATGTGCTCACTGCCATGGCGTCACATCGCAAAGGTGGGAGCCAAGTCCGATCACTTACATCCAGTAATAAAAGAAAAACAAAGATCCATCACCAGACGTTATTAACATTTAGCTGCAGGTTTATCTGATTCTACAAAGCCATGCCACATCACATCTTTCAAGTTCATACCCATCAAATCAAATGATGACAAGAATCACTAAACAATTCTTCAGTATGCTTTGGCACATCCCATGTTACAGCCACTTGCCTAAAAACCAGAAAGTGTAAGTTGTCTCAGCCGCAAGAAGTGACAAAGCTGCATGGTTAGAAACTGAACGTGTGAGAAACATGAAAGCTACATCCTCTATTCCTTCGGTGCAAACCATTCAGCTCACAAGAACACATTAAAAAGTTCTAGTTTAGAGCAGAGGAATCCTACCCTGAAGGATACAGCTAACACATCCTAGACTTTCCTCTCAAAGTCACCACTTAGAGCCAAACCTTTTATCAGTGCCGAATCAGTTGTACTTTCAGCTGATCACCGGCACCAACTGCACAGATACCCCAAATCCTGAACACATGGAACACCTAAGGATAAGCTGATCATGAGAGTCCCAAGCTGAACAACATAACGTTCACCCAGCCACTCAGAGGGTCAACAAACAACCAAAAAAACCAACATGAAAACCCGTACACACACAACACAAACAAAAGTCTGTACACAAAGATTTTGCGAATAATCTTTTAATTGTGAGTGGTGACGCTATCCTAAAATCTTGGGATTCTTGGGCATAAATCTACATCAACATACAGCTGGGGCCTGCCTTTTACCTCATGAACAAAGTAAAACACTACCAGAAGCAGTGAGAAGCCATTCTTCGGTAAGCCTTTGATAATGGTTACCAGGGGATGAGGCACTACTACTGTAGTGGGCACTGCAGTTCTTTCTCTGCTTCATCAGTTCTCTCAAGACATTGTTCAGTCTGTGACAGAGTTCTGGTAAAGAAGCACTTAGTTTTTAAATTTGTTTATTTTTAAAAGACCATCATCCATATCCTTACTTATAGACATGAACAAGATCCTGAATTAGCGTGGGAATTGTTGGGGTTTTTGGGTGTTGGTTTTGTTTGGTTTTTCTAAATGTAGAGAGTATCCCAGGCAGGGTTGCATATGCTGTTGACAGAAGCCCCCCCTGAAAATGCTGGCAGCATTGCAGCTATCTTTAGGAGCGACTATGGTTCAGATTTCAAAGTAAACGTGACAATTCAACTTGTAGTGCCTAAGCCTACACTTAGATGCCAAATTATGGACAGGTATGTCTAACTAAATGCTTGGTTTATAAGAGACACAAATGTTTGCTGGCCAAGGAACTTCCTAACGTGCATTTCCAGGTAGATACTTCAAATAGGTCAATTAGCAGAAATGCTTGTGCAAACCACTTTCATTTCATGCAGTGGTAGCTGCTGCAGATCACCAACTAATAAGCCTGAGTAATTTACCAGTGGTCTATCTTTAAATCATGGGGCATTTGCTGGAAAAAGTGATTTTCTGCACAGCCTACCAGTCTCTGAAAACAACAGAAAAAGAAGGTGAGATTTAAGTCAACCATGAGAAGCAGTTTTCATTTTAATTAAGTTTGAGATGAAAAATATAGTCCTACAGAGCAAAACACAGCACTTGAGCTTTTCTAGCAAGAAAGAACTAAGTTTACAAAACAGTATCAGGAGAAACAGCTTTTTACTCAATAGTTCAGTAATTTAGACATTCATACAGGCTCAAAATCTTTCTTTGCCCAAGATCTGAACCCTGAGCCCCCGGTGTTCTGTTGCTGCTGTTGCCATGCGCATCATAAACATTGATCAAGACACAAAGAACAAACGTATTCAGTATTAGGGAACCCTCATCATGGACGCCACAAGAAAGGGGGCACTGCAGATACATTTAACTCGCATTTGAAACGTAGGCCTGAGGCAGAGCCCAAAATTTCTTTAATATTTGTACACAATTTCTTGCTCCAGCACAGACTTGGTGCTCCTGGCAGATCATGTTAAAGGTGAAAGCTTAACCTCATACCAACCCCTTGTACAGGGATAACCAAAGCTACAGTCTATATGAATTGTGCCTACTCAGACCAATTCCTCAGCCACATAAATTTTGATGCTTCAAGTGACAACATATGACAGACAAGCAATCCTGAGCTCCCTCCAAGTAAAACAGAGGTTCAGAAACGAAGCAGCCGGAATGCTTCATCCTACTTTCCTAGGTTAACATTTTAAGCAGCTTCCTGAATGGTTACAACCTAAAATGTAGAAATTGGACCACAGAAATGCAAGCTTGATGAATAGCAGCTCACAAAAGACAAAGCTCATCTGCATATTACCAAAGGCACTTGCAGATTTTCAGAAGTCTTGCTATACTTTTTTTTTTTCTTCATGTGCAGGTATATGACAAAATAATTTGAAATATAAGGTGTTTCAGTCTGCCTATTGCTTGGAAAACCTCACAGGTCAGGGTATAACAAGTCACCTGGGCTCAAAACCAAAGTTTGGAACGTTGAGTGTGGAGGAGATTAACCGTAGCATCAGAACATATGCAAAAATTTCTCCAATCAGTATGACTTATTAAGGAATGAATCTGTAAGCTGGTTTGTCACAGACATTTTTTCAAAAATACATTAAGCCACAGCCCAAAGAGTTAAACAAACATGAAGCCTTGATACATGCAGAAGTCAAAATAATGTTTAAATTTTGCATAAATGTCATAAAAAAAATTGCAGGTTGGCTTCAAATAAAATTGCCATAAACCACATTACATTTTTTATAACTCAAAAGACAATTTAAAAAAATTTCTCATCCGTTTGGAAGAGATTCTAGTTTTAGCAGAACTGTTTGCAGTCTGTCCCTGTAAAACGGATCAGTCTGGCATCTGTAGATTTTACACAGTGAAAGGCAAACAACGTTAAGGAGTAAGAGGGGAACTTCGCCAGCTTTGCCTGCCGCTGTATGCAAGTTGAAAAGCTATTTATTCAGTTGTTCTAGTTCTGAAGTAATATTTTAAGGTTTGCAGAGAATCAAATGTTTTATACGAGTCCTTGTTTATATTCTACCCCGACATAAAGCAAGCAACAGAAAGCACGAAGCGAGCTGTAAGTGAATGGCAATCTGTCCGCAGAAGGTGCAGGCAAGCACCATTTCCATCATCAGGAGGACTAAACAGGTATTTTGAGTCCTTTGCATTCACAGAGAGGTCCCAGGTCACTCTTATTGCCAAAGTCAAATGTTCCCAGGGGCCAGGAGCTTCCCATTCTAGAGCCTGCTCCCCTCAGGAGCCGGTCATATACTAATTTCAGCAAGTTTCAGACCATTGTTCAAAATACTCTTTATAAAAAAATGGTACAATGTATCTGTAGAGACTAGAAGAGTACTTTAGAGAGAACAAAGAGTGCTGATGCTTCATAAAGTATTCTCTCCATTGTTTTCTGGATACCTGACTGTATTAGAATTACTATCTGAAGTATAAATAAGTTAACATCTTATTATAAAATGAGATGTTAAAGATGTTTATTACCATTTATAAGAGTAAAAATTGTGAAATAGAAACAAAACAAAAACCAAACAACTACAAAAAACAATCTCTGAAGACCTGGGGCCCAATGCTTACAGATATGTGTTCAAGCTTACTGTATTTTATATCTGGTAGTTAAAACGGAAATTAAGATACTCCGGAAGAGAAACAGAGTAAACATACAGCTGGTATTCAGATCGAATTTTTCTACAAGTGCCAATATACTGTGAAGCAGCACATTTTCCAAATGCTGTTTACATCCTAATATCATCATTTTTGAGTAGTTCCTAATGGTCAGCTAACACACATTAAAGCTTACAGTACTCTTTTGAAAGCTGATTAATGGTTATTATTAGGAATTATCCATACAGTTCATTCCAACATTTGCAAAAAGAATTTACATTTTCTTTTTAAAAACTAACAACATCAGGAATAAGTTGTTGCTTTAGCTCAGGTGACTTTAATTGTTGCACAATACCAAAACTGGCTTGATTCTCCCCATCCCTTCTGCACTGTCTATTAACGCAAAGCTGCTGTATCAGCCAGCTGCAGGCTCCTCTGACTTAGAGACCCAGCAAAAACTCACTTCCTCTTGGAATGAGTCCCTCTTGCTTTTCTCATTTTAACAGTCCCAATGTAACCACAAGGTTATTCTCCGTTCTCAAATCAAGATTTGGCCCCTTGACATTTTGAGTCATGCTAAGTAGTCCATTTGTCTTTAACAAGATTACCCCTTGATTATCTCTTTGGAAGGCAACTAATCAATCAATACTAATGAATTCATTTAGACAAAAGATCTAGTGTCCAAATGTATGTATTCAAAATTGAATTCCACATTTACCTTTAAGTTCTTAAATATTTTTAGTAAGGGATCTATGGAAGTGAATAGCTTATTAGGTGCCAACAGCTTCATTACAAAATATTAATCACCTTTATGTTTTCTTCATACCAGTGCCTCTAGTAAAACTGATCTGAAATATGGATAACAGAATTAGAGAAGACTGATTCCTATAGCTTTAGTGCTCACAACTGGACTGGCCCATGTCTCCAAAAGCAGAAGTCTGGTAGAAGTAATCAGGGCATTCACACTACTGCTGCCACCTGCAGATTATCTGATAACTAATGAGGGTTGAATTGACACTACCACGTTTCCCTAACAGGAGTACTGATAGATTGGTGAGTAGGAGAGACGGATTGTATTTTCATGAAGCCCATAGAAATTGAGTTGCTTAAAGACTGATCTTCATTGTCAGCTTTGGCTGAAATTAATCAATGGCGTCAAAAGTTGTTAGGAGAGGCACAAAAACTAAGAGATTACACTCAGTCTCATTTCCTAAAGCAACAAGGTTTGCAATGTTCAGTTTATTATCACACACACATCTGTCAAATAGGCTTCATCTGTTAAATTATTATCACATCATACTGCAACATTTTCAAACTGTACCTGCTTTAGGGGAAATTTACAACCTTGTCAAGTGAATCTGACCTAGTAACAAGAAGTCTTACTGGGCCCCATTCAGCAAAAAGAGCCAACTGTTGAATTCCTGATGCTAAGGTATTTCATTCCCCTCAATAAGATTACTCAAAACACTGCAGACAGACTGTCCTGCGAATACTTGCAGTTTCCCCCTCAGTTGACAAAAACCTCATAGATTACCACGTGGTTGTTATCCTAGGGTGAATCTTATTCCAGGCAGGCAAACTGGCTTTTTCAGATGCCTCAACTTCAAACACCATTTAAAAAAAAACAAAAACCAAAAAAACGCCAAAAAACAAAAACCACCAAACCAACAGCAACAAAACCCCCATGAAATAATAAAGAAAACCACAAGTTGCATGAAAGTAGCATTTGTCTAATTAACTAAAGTAAAATGAACCAGGCTCTCACTATAGCTGGGCACTGCTGCAGGAGTGCAGGAGGTAGCAGGTAGAGAGTGGTGACACGTGACTTAACAGATACTTCTCAGGTGATGAACATAGTTCTTTTTAAAGAATTATTCTTTTAATATATCCTTTTCTGAAGTTTCTGGTCTCAATCTGTTCTCTTTAGAATTTGAATACATCAGTAACCATTTCTTTCTACCCTAAGTCCAGATTCCTCTGGCATGGTGTACTTGGAACCATTACATCCTGTATCAGTAGTATTATTCCATTTCTGAAGACTATCCACATCCACTTACTGCGGTTTTAATTCACAAGAATCAAGTACTGAGTCTGGAAAACATCCTTTTCCATTTCATTTCGGACTCTCAGTTGTACTAGTCCCTTACACCTTTCTTCTTGCTCTCCTCCTTTTAAACAGGTTGGTGGTATTTCTCTGAGCCCTAGAAGGGTGCCTTCTCTGCAAGCTGCAAGGCAGCTTCCAGTTCTGCAGAAAGCTGCAAAGCTTGCTGGCAGCAGTGTCCCATGTCCCCAGGCAGTACCTGGAGCCAGACGGTCCCACACCCTGAAGCACAAGGCAGATGAGTCTCAGAGAGCCTTTTCACCAAGTTTCCCTTCCACTATTTTGAACGATGTGACCAGACTCATTTTAGCACATTTCTGAGGACAGTTTGGGAAGTCTGACATTTACTAAGCTTCTGCTGCACCGAGGTTTCAATTAGTTTATTTCCTTTTCTCCAACCAACAGCAGCTAATCTGGCTAACCAGCTTCAGAATCTCAGGTAAACTTCACCCAGCCCTGTTCTGAAGAAGCTACTTCACGTCTTTGCCATGAAAAGAAGCTTCAGCAGACTAGGATTCAAATTTTGTCCTGCTACTGATGGTACTGTAGCCATTTGTTAGTGATATATTTGATGAGGTCAGCATAGCTCAGCATAATATACTCCTAAATATATTTAATATTGATTTCCTTCACTTCACTAGCAAAGTAATGTTGGAAAGACCGCCAAAATATTAATTTGTTTTCCAGGAATTTTTCTCTTTCTAAGGTTGACTCCAACTGGAAGATTAAGAAAATTTAATCTATCATCTCTAAAAACATATTCAACATCCAGGTGTTCTACTGTTTCTGCCTCCTGGTATCCTCTGTCACTTTCTTCATGCTATAAAACCTGGCTCTGAGCTCCTTACAGCTATTTGCTTCGGCATTAAACTCTCTATTCAGCATTTGCCTTTCCTTTCAGGTGCTGCCAGTGAGGAATCTACTCCTCTTTGGTGGCAGGCCAAATCGGTCCTCATCCAATTGACTGTGAGGACTTTTTAAGCTCAGAACTGCTTTCCTCCAATACTTACAGAAGTGTTTTTCCCAGGAAACCTTATCATTAATTTCATAGTTTCTGGCTAAAACATGTCAGCTAGCATCTGTTCACAAGCCTGCACAAAACACACTCCCTATTTCATACAGATGGTATTATATTCTTTTTATCAGCCTTTGTATAAGATCACACATTTCCATGAAGTTTCAGCAAAACGTTCAAGTAAACTGACCAATGTATTTCAACATCTCCCAGACACAACAGCAGCATAACTGGAAAGAATCTTCCCTACAAAACATCCTGATTCACATGTTCCTTGCAAGCCAGCTTAAGGTTTGCTATATTTTCCATAAGGCTACATTAAACATTACCAACAAACCTCAAACCAAACCACCCACAGGCACATCTTATTCCTTTTATCCCACAGGGGAACTCCAAAATGGAAAGGGATAATTTGGAAACAGTGATACTAGCATGCAGACTTTTCTTTAAATGTAATCACAAACATTACTTATTTGTGAGTACTGAAGATAACATTCTAAGCATTCAGGAAACCCAGATGATACCAACCCAACAGTAATTTCAGTTTTGATGCTCTTCATGCATGTAACCTTTTCTGTACCATGTGGTGTGTTAACATAAAACACCAATTAGAAATACGGGGTCAGTGCAACCAAATCAGCTTTCTGAAACATTCCCTTTTACTTTCTCATGTATATATTGCTAGTGACATGTAAAATTCTGTATTTTTCATAGAAACTAGGAGTGTTCTCTTCTTGTTTACTAATTCCAATGTATTTACTTAAGTCACATTGATAGAGGTTTGCCTGCATAGGAAACATGGATTGAGATCTGTTCTTAATGAGAACAGAAGAAGCTTCCAAAGCTCTGTAATAAATTGTTCTGAAAGCACTCTGCTTTTCCCCAAATGTCTATCCTTTATGTCTTCTCAGCCTCTTTTAACTGCCCTTTCCTTCCATCTTATAGCTTACTCTTAAATATTTCTAAAATGATCTCCTAGTAAAAAAGCACAGTCTAATATTTCACAGGTGCACTCATGCTCCCTAGGGTAAATGTCTCACCCTGTCATCACCATGGTCAACACATTCCTCATAATCACATTATCAGCTGCTTGTGTTGTTTCTGTCCTTATGGGGTGGGCTGGGAATGCACAGAACTGCCGTGTGAAAGATTTCCAGGTGCAAGGTTATAGCTTTGCATCTGTTTTTCTTCTCATGAGAGTTTTTTTTCCTCCAATCTTTATAGGATTTCCATGTGCCCATATTATGTTATCACTAGCATAAGAAATATACACAGCCTTGTAAAAGCCGACCAAATACTATGCAGAGTGAAACCAACAATGGATTACAAGATTAAGGTGATTTTACCAGAGTTTCATTAATATAAACACTATGAATAAATTAGTCCATACTTCACTATGATCCTGCATTCTCAGCTATCCTTCGCTGTCTTTTAAATTTCAGTTACTTACCTCCAAACCTTTTAACTAAAATCTGAGAGCGATAGTTTTCTTACAAAACATCAGTGTAAGTGGCAATCATCACTTAGACAACTCTATATGTGACTTGCCAAACAATTTCTAACACCACTGCCAATTCCAAGTTTCTTTCCTTTTTTTAAAAAAAAAAAAAAGCAGCTCATCCCTCCAGAACTTTAGTGACAGTTGGGTCCACATCCGGACTTTGCACCTTTACACAAGGTGGGAAACAAAAGATCTACTTGTTACTGAACTTTAAGGAAGGCACATCTGCATTCAAATGTGCATTTTTTTTCCACAAATGTCAGACTTAAAGTCTGGAAAACTGGAAACACACTAGAAACACTGTAATGCTTTCAAGAAAAGACATGACCTTGCAAGCAATGATTCTTATTTTCCATAGCTACATATCTGGGTATGTTAGAGTTTTGCTTTGTCTACAAAATTGTTATGGATTTTCATGTGAACTTTCCTGATCGAATATAAACTTTGTCATCTCAGGAGACACCATGGCTGAAAAACATCCTTTGGCCCACACGCTCAGTATCCCTATCTATGCAGATAAGACAGCTCTTCTACATCTGACTCCAAGACTGGATGTTCCCTGGAACCCCAGCAGAGTTTGAACTGTCCCAAAGCACACTACCAGCAGTAGATTAATAACATTCTAGATTACAACAGAATAAGGGAGAATGACACCACAAGTACAGATACAATCCTAGGTTAAATCTGTTTATACAGTCATGGTAGTTGTCACAGAAGGTTAAGACTGAAATCTTGACGTTTTTAGAAGAGGAAAAAAAATATTCTAAATTAACAACAATATATTTATGTACCTGGCTTCTTTTCAAACCCTACACCTTTCACTTATTGCAAATGAAAGGGATTTCTGTTCCATATGAACCTACTTTTAAGGAGTTCCTTCCCATCATTTCATTAGCATCTCAACAGCACTAACTGCAGGTTTCCATGGTTAAACAGATAAATGGAAGTTTCATGACAAATTATTAGGCTTTGTCACTGAGCTTTAACAGAACATCACAGTCTGTCCCTTTACTTGTTCCACCTATAACCTAGTTTGTTTAATGATTTTTTTTTTTTAATTCTTCGCTGTGTCAGGTGGGTGAGTATAGCACATTGGCCACCTTTAACATCTCCAAGCACTTTCATTTTCCAGAATTCATTCATATACTGAAGGTGAAAGGCAAAGATTCTGAAATTATCTCATAAGCAGACCAGAATTTCTACCACATATCAGAAAAAAAAGATCAAATTCTTTTGGAAAATGAGTGTATACTTTAAACTCTCTCCAGTGAGTATAGTAAACAAGCTTAAGATTTATTTGTAGGTAGCAGTCCTTGCAACTCTTGTCACTCAACTAAACAGCACACGCATTTTTAGTAGCTGTTATGTTACAAAACAAGACTCAATTAGAATTAGATCATGCCAAAATTGGAGTCCAGAAGATTTACATGCTGCCAGATTGCATACAATACTCTTGTTACAGCTAACACACAAGCCAAGTTCCAATGAATACATTCTTATAAAATGTTTTGAAATTCTCTAACATTAAGTCTGCTTTGGATTTCAGACTCTGTTAGTGCTCCCTGACAAATAGCTTGCTGTTACAGTATCAGTTGTGCTACTTTCAGAGTAAACTGCACAGTCATATTTTCACTCCAGTTTAAAAGAATACTTGTAGGAAACCATGCCACAGAAGAACAGAAAAGATATGCTCAGAGAGGCCTGTTGTTTCCCAGGGCTGATAGAGCTTGATCAATACTCAGTATCACTGAAGACAGTATTTTAACTTATGAACAACAGTAGGATAAAATAGCCAGCAAACTTCAAAAATTATTTAAATACAACTATAAAAGTTTGATACTTTGAATTTTAACTACAAAGACGTTTTGAAGAGTTCTCAATATTAGAATCATTTGAAACCAGAGTAAAAGGGACTACATCCTTAAAGGAAATATTTTTAATACTAAAACTTGCTAATTTAGTTGCAAATTAAAAAACATATAAAATAGAAGTACTGTAAACTTAAGAAGAACATGTTCTATGTATAAGAAGAACATCGCAACAAAGTAGTTGAACTTTTACATGCAAAACTGAAATTAACTTCAACATGGGACTTCTGAATAGTTTTCCAAAGCACATGTAAGTAATATTAAAATCCACTTTCTATCTTCTATGGATAAAAGCTATTAGAAAACAACTTCTTGCAATATACTTACAAACAACATCTCTTGGAGAATAATTTTGTTCACTTTGCCTACATTTCACCATCAGAACAACCCTGAGATTACCAAAAAGCCCGTAACAGCTAGGCCATACTAGTTCAATTCCTCTTGTTGTTAAAGAGTTTCACTAGTCAATCATGTAACACGTTGCTTTCATTACCAGGAACAATTTTAGTTTCACACACAAAATAATTTACTACCTTCTGAAGAAAAAAATTGGACCTCATATTGCACTGTTTTGCATTGAACTAACCTATTTTGATTTTTAAGTTGTCCAGGGGAGACTCTTGTTTCTGTAATCCATCCTTTGGAGATCCCACTGAGTAGATCAAGAAGTCTGAAAAAAACAACCAAAAGGCTGAGCCCATGTTCTAGAAAACATTAAACAAAGCTAGGCAACACACTCATCACACAGAGGGAAAGGGAAAGAGAGCTAGCCAAAAGGCCTCTGAAGCCAGCTGGTAAGACAAGGACACAGCAGCAGCTGGGCCATTAGGGTTTCGATCTTTCTCACCTGTGCTGAGCTGGAAGCACCCTCTGAGAAAGGCCGTAGGTTTAGGGAAAAGGCTCGGATAGGTTAGAAGTAGCTTCTGGATAAGGTATCATAAAATGAGGTTGTTCTTTTGGCTGAGAGTAGGTTGGGGTTTAGTGAACAGGTTCCTTGATTAATTAGATTGCAAGGGAACAAGTTCTCACAGGGCCTCAGCAGGCAGATATGCTCCCTGACAGAAGGTTACAAGCTTGCTCTAGGTGCACATACTTTTGGGACTCTGCTCTCTGTGGGCCCAAAGCTCAGTAGGAGTTTTGCTGGGTTACAGGCAAGGACACAGTAAGGGGTGTTTGCAGTGGGATATACCATCAGCACTTTAGAGGATCTGGAGGTTCATGTGCTAGACTTAGAGGTGATGACTAGAAAGATGTTCCTGCTAGGAAGCAGTGCATGCCTGTGATAGGTTGGAGAGACTATTTTGGAGGTAAAGGACTGGATGACAGCAGAGATATTTCATAAGGCAAAACAAAACATCCATTGTAACCTTTGTTCCAGTCCTCACCGGAAGCGTGGTCTGGAGGTACTCAAACTCTTTCTGAGTTGAAATAAGGGTTCGGGGGACACAACTTCTGTACCTGTACTTGCACTATTATCTTTTTATGGAAGCTCTTCTGTTATCAGGGTCTCCTATTCCATCACGGTCCCTCTGGATGGCATCCCTCCCCTCCAGTGTGTCGACCGCATCACACAGCATGGTGGTGTTGGCAAACTTGCCGAGGGTGAACTCAATCCCACTGCTTTATAGACTTCTTGCACGGTCACTGAGGCAGTTTTATGAACCAGCATAACCCCAACTAGTACCTCAACATTTTGATTAATTCTGAAAGAGAAAAAAAAAACGGTTTCTTCATCATCCTTTCACTGTTAAGCAAGCAAACACCCACTTGTTGCAAAACAATTTTATAGTGAATCACTTTCACAAAAGAAAATAGTATAGCATGCTACCTGTAAATCAAAGTTATAAATCTAAGCCTATCCTGTACTTAGGCACTTCGGTCAAAAGAAAATATGACTTTGGCATATTTGTGCATTTCAGAACGTGTCTATATAACTGCAAGTGCTTGATTCTGTCTCCCAAGTTCCATATGCTTAGTTGTACTATTCTGGGATAATGCAAAAAAATAGGTTAGTCACCAAGAAAAGAATCCTCATGTAGAACATCCAATTCTAAAAGTCATGATTGATACAAAAAGACTCTCACAACCAAAAGGAACAGAAAATCAGCTGTTACACCTTTTAAAAAAATCTATTTCTAGTAAAATTTTATATATTACTGAATAACTTGCTAAGAAGGATTCACTGTCAGTCTTTCGGACACAGAGAACATTTTTTTCTCTAGCTTCTATTTTTTTCAGTTATAAAAATTCTCATCTACCAATTACAGGAGGGAATTATTCCATGAGCTCAGTATATTTAGCTTAGATTGTGGGTAACTTAATTATAATCTTAAACAGCTACCTGACAGGTAAAACTCTCACAAAAGTTAGAAAGAGTCTTGCTCTAATCAATGGGAAGGGACTATGGCTTCACCACTTGCTGACGTGCCCAGGGTACTGGTATGAATAAGAAACTTCAATACAGAGGACCTAGCAATTCTATAGGCAAGAACTATATGAGCCATGAGTCTGTACAGGACAAGGGGGCAGAATGGCATTAAAGCTACATTTGGAAGGCACAACATCATTCTAAGAAGTTAGTATTTTCCTGACTACTTGGTGTACAAAATAGATGGGGATTCTACTCATCTGCCCAGTTTATCTTCTTAATCATAAGTCTTTTATATGGGTTATAAAATGAGTAGCAGATTCCTCCTTCTTGGCACAACTCAGGAAGTTCAGGTTCTGCTGCTGGAATCACACAAAATTTAATTTAAGTCTGAAAATCACCAACATGTCTAAAATGATGCTTGTTTCAGGCAGTCCATTAAAGATATTGACAGTTACTATCTGACAGTGAAAATAACAGGCTTACAATTAACTAAGCATCCCAGAGCTTAGACTCTTTAGGAAAAATTGAAGACATTTTCATAAAGAATGCTTCTCCTGAATCTTTAAAAAATTCCATGTAATTTACCAAACAGTAAGGTGTCTGAAACACTCACTGGATAGATCTTTACTTTTAGATGCCCCCCCCCACACTAAACAGGATGTTATACATGCTAATTCTATTTAAGTCTGTGCAGATATGAGAGGAAAACTACTGTTTTATGAGCAAATGTAACTCCAGCAATGGAGTTCAAAGTCTCTGACCAGAAAATGTTGGCATTGGATACGATTAACCACAAACAGTAATGCTCCAGGGTTGAGGGGGAGAACACTGGGGGGAAGCACTCACAAAAAACATCCATGATTCTCTCAGAAACTGTCTGTCAGAGACAGTAAATTTTCCACACGTCAAAGGAGGTGTAAATCCCTTGCTCTTTCCTGGGTGCTCTGAGATTTATGTAGAATGTGGAAGAGCAGCTAGAGATCAGGGTAATCAGTAGTGGACTCTCTACCCCCAATCCGTTATTGAGATGAGGTTTTTGTGGGCATCGTAGGAAAACTGATCCAATCTGAAACTGTTTTATCAAATTCCTATTTCCAGCCATTGCAGAACTCTCAGCTTCCTTCTTTCAGGCCTTCTGCTTCATCCCTCCAATACCTACCAGGCCTTTGAAAAACTCATGTTGTATTAGGCAAAGACTGTTTAAACATTGTTTATTGACATAAAGCACCTTGGATCCACAGAAATTCCCAATGGACACAGTCAAGAGATGATAGTGTCGAAATAGCCAAAAAGGCTGTTTTTTACAAAGGGAGTAAGACTTTGAAAGAATTAGACTTGTAGAACCATATTGCAATGATCCCACATAACTAATAAACTGGTGGATGCACAAGAAATCTACCTTTTCACAGCGTAGAAGGGCTTGTGACAGCCATGATCTCTGCAGTCTGGGAGTGTCATGGCCACAAACTGCAAGTGACTAAAAAAAGGAAGCAGAAGGTAGCATGATCATAATTCAGTCAGTCTCTGCTTCAAAGCAAGGCTGAGGAATGAGCAGGAGGAGAAATCTACTACATCCTTACTATATGACAGAATATGCCTCAGAGAAATTCAGATGCTTCTACAGATGTATTAGGCACAATCTCTTTGGTACAGAGATTTTATTTTGAAGGGAGTGTACCTCTTCACTGCCTCCTGCAAAATATTATTAGAATAAATGTCCAGAATAGATCATAAAATGTTTCACAAGACAGAAATCACAGGGTGAAAGCACATAGCTTCCTCAGTTGTCAAGTATTTGTTAGTAACAGAGACAACACCAAGTACCGTGTGGTAAAATCAGGTAATGAAGTACATGATACTGTGTCCCTTAGAAATTGATATCTGGTATTTTTGTTGAAATAAGACATGTCATATGTAAATATGCAATTACTTATACTAGTGGCAAAATCATGTCAGACCTGTAAAAGTGAAGAACCATAATGTTTGGAATAAGTCCTATTTCATTCTCACGTCTTACAAGTCACACCTACAGGCGAGCAGAGAGATTCTGAGATCATTTCTGAAAGTATATCTGTAGTTTTTGTCAAAGTTAGGATAAACTTTCATGGTAAGATTTCCCTGGGAATACACGATGCCAGCACCCTAATTCCACAAAGCTCTGAGGTACATCCTCAAAATCAAATATGAATTTTGCACAGTGGAATAAATTTATACACGTGCTTACACTTAGGTGTGTACTTTAGGGCTTTGTTGAATATAGCTAGATATTTTAGCTTATTGGAGACACTTCAGCAGATCACTAGTAAGAACTTTATCTGAACACATTCTTTAAGCTTTTCTATATGTGGGATATGCTTGTATACGTATCTGTATATAGACTGATAATTTCCTCTGTCTTAAGTATGACAGGAATATGAAATATTGTCCTGTCAAGCTATATTCTATATTAATTTCTTCTGACTACCATAAGAATATTAATTGAAGTTGAAGATGTTTCAAGAGGAAAACACATGTGTTAAAATTCTAGATAGAAAATATCAGGAAATAATCATCATTCCGTTAAACATAGTGAAGTATTGCTCTCTTGAGGAGAATGTCAAGATTTAGTGACTCAAAGGGTATGTACTGATGTATTAAAGAAGAAGTACCTAAAGTAAAGTGCTGACCAACCACACATAACAAAGACCTACATAAACAATTTGGTAATTATTGCAGGGAGCACCATTAAAATGGAAATCTGTAAAAACAGTGTGTTTGAACCATTCTACTGAATCTGCGTATTTACTGTCTCTTGATGACCTTTGAATAACATTTTAGTTTGCACCTAAAAATGATGTATGCATATCTACAAATACAATTACTACCTCTGCATTTCCCATATTAGCTACGTAGGAAAATGGAAAATCACCACAGAAAATCTATATATGGATAGATTAATTTCATTGTACTCGGTGGTAACACCTGTAGGCTAGTTTCTCCACTGATACAGATTGGTATTGTTCCACTAATTTCCAGAGAAGTATGTTTTTTGCCAGCTGAGCAGCTAGTCTTGTTCTTTGTTTCACTTTGTTTCAATAACCAGATGGAGGCAATTTAAAAATACAGACATGAGACTTCTTAGAGAAATTATTAACATTGCATTATAACATATTTTTTTAAAAACTAAACTGTAAAATCTGGCGTGGAAGTAATTAGACTTCAGACTTAGAGTTAACTCACTAGTTTTGGACAGTGCAACAGATAGCTCTTTCAACATAAATTCCCCTTTCACCACACCCATTCAGAAATATCCTTCGTATACTGAAGCGTTTCCTACAACCTTTGTTGTCACAGCTTAGTTTCTGTTCCTCTCCAGCTGCAGTAACAGTTAACGTCTGGATTGTACCGTGGCTGCATTGTACTCACAAGACAGAAATTCTTGGATAAAGTAGGAAAAGCTCAAAACTATTCTCAATAGTGAGGAAGGAACTAATAACTCAAGGAACATGACATTTTTATTAAGCACCATGGTCTAAGGTTCTTCAGGAACCAGCTTTAATAATTTGGTTGCACACTGCTCTGAAGGGATTAATATTATTTACTTATAAGCATGGCTTGGAGCAGGACTGCTAACACATCCTGTACTCTTTCATCAACGCTGCATCCAATTTTGGCTACACATAATTCAGAAGAATCATCACAGAGTGATTTCCCGACTATCTATGTGCCTCCAAGCACACGCAAGGGAAAACTCTACCAAACATAAAAAATGGCCTTTAATATCACAGTACACCTTTTGAGATGCTTCCCTAAACTAATTCAGAGAAGCAGATGAGCATTTCTGTCTGTCTGTTCAGAAAATTATAGCAAATTCTACATTGTCATATGTAAGATCACCAAACTGGGACCATCTTCAGTATTAATCACTGTCATCCATACAGATTTTACTTTTTATTCTCCATGTTTTGTTAAATATTTGATAATATTCCTGACTGTTCACTGTTGAGTCAGAGAATGGCAGACTTTTAAGAAAATGTCATAGTTGTAATGCTTCTAAATAGTGCATTAAGATAGAAATAATATATTCAAATATAAGTGTTCTTAATGTGTCATTGATAAGACTAATCTTGAGTTACAATAATTTCAAAATGCCTTCTAGAAATAACTAATTTTAAAGGTACATCAGCTTCAAATTCTTACAAAATCTTTTAATATGCTGTTATTGCAGTAACATCCACAGTCATGACAACTGAGTAGAAGCAATATTTCTCCCTATTTTTAATTTGCTTACTTCTTTGTTTGATTATCAGAAGGATTCATGCCTACTGGAGTTCAACAACAGATTTAAGAATATGCACTTTTAGCCTCTTTAGGATTTATCATCAGCAACTGATCTCCCATTGTCAGTGGGAATTCAAAAAGGAACCTTATGTTTAAATGACATAATAAAGACTAAAAACATTTCTTGTCCAGTTGACTGTGCTTGGCACTTTGTGTAACTTCACGAGCACAAAATCTGAACACTCATATGCTGTAACAGCACAAAAAGAAAAAAAAAAAACACCACCAAACCGAAATCTGTTTGTACCAGTGCAGAACTATTAGTATCCCCTTTTACAATAAAACAACAAATCTTCTTCCAAGATTTTCAGTTGAACAACAAGGTAACTGTATGAAAGAAAGGGAATGTAGACAGTAAAAGTGTAAATGCAGATGACAATAGGGAGATATCAAAATGTTCCCTCATGCAAAGGGAGGAAAAGAAAGTTTCCTTGGAAATAATAACTATTTCAAGCATTAGGAAAAGGAAGTAGCTGGTCTAAACCAAGAAGGAAATCAGCTGTGGTTGATTAGCTAACAATTGCCTCATTTACATGAGCTCAATGTACTGCAGAGAGTCATTCTGGCGATCATCTAAGTGGGATCTGTTGCTGATCATAACAAGGTTTTCCTTGACACCTGGTAAGCTGGATAAATATGGTTTAGAGAATATCATTTGTGGATTTTTCCATATTAGATATCCAGAAGTGAAAGAAATATTGTCAGATCAAAATTAATGGCTGGAGAAAACTGCTGCTCCTCTGTAGTTGCACTGCAGAAATACCCAGAGCAGCCTCCCTCAGGGCTGCAGCGTGACACTGTAGCAGGTACTTTACTAATAAAGGGCACAGCTGCTACCTAAGCAAATCGGTAACAGAGTTCAGAACACTTCATGGCATTACAAATAAACAGACCCAATATGCAGTTATAACACTGAAACTATGTTAATGCATGGCATGTGGAAAACAGGAAAAAATTCACAAAAATAGCATTATAGGCCTCCAGATTTAGTACAGCCATTAATGTAGCTGGTTTGATTTCACCAGTGAAACATTTTGAGATGGACTTGAAGGTGAAAATACTTGGTTTGGCTTGAGCCAATGAGAGAGCTTAACACCACCAAAAGGGTAAGATCCTGCTTTCCTTCCCTCCCTTTCATTCCCAGCCACAGGTCATTCACCACTAATGCTTTGCACTGAGGCCCACTGAAATGATGTGGGATAAAAGAAGAAACACCAAAAAGTGGGCTTTTAAGCCAGATCATTTCAATGATCCAGTTCACGACACTTCCTAAAAAAACATTTATTGGCAGAACTGAGGAGGCAGATGATTTGAACACATGACTGGAAACAAGCCATCAAGGGAAGTAAATAGAATTTCTTAAGTTGGTTTTCTTCGGAAAAGCAATGTCTGGCAAGACTGCACCTTTAGCATCCATGTATTTCCAGACAGTACAGTTACGTCACTGGTGGCATACCTCAGTGCCACTTTTTGCAAAGTGAACTTTACTAGTGACTCCTCTTCTTCCAACATCGCTCACGCTGTGAGTTTTCACAGAATCGCTGAGCCTACATAATATCACTGTTCCTTGAAGTGGCAGTCTTGCCCCCTCCATTCACTTCCTCCTTCCTTGTACCAGTTACAGCACTCGTGTGAGCCCTGTCAGAGAGCTATTCACTTTTTTTGCTGGATTAGTTTTCCCTGGTTTAGTGAGTGGAACTGGCTTATGGTAGGATCAGACAAACACAATAGCCAGCATCAGGGAAGCAACAGGAATGTGTGGCCAGAAGGGGGAAATGGAGTTGACCCTTTCAGCAGTGGCAAGCCACTAAACCTGTTCAACCTCAGAGCAAGAAAAACAAAGCCTCCCCCTGACGGAAGATAATAACCAATGGCTCAGTTACTGTTGGCTTTAAGATTTGGCCCAACAGCTGTTGTTCAGCAGTTTTTCACAGAAAGTCTTGTCACCTTCCACATTTTCTGCATATAAAGGGTATAACCAAAGAAGAATTACAGTTCTGAGTAAGAGAAGCCCACCTTCTTGGCAGTGAAAGCAATACTCAGGCACCATGACAGGCAACAGTAGTAGGGAATATAATTTGTGTCTTTTGTAACACTGTTAGTAGTAAGTGCAGTGATACAGCTAAGTGTGCATTTTGGAGTGAGATCAAGGCACAGAACTTTATGAGATGAAGGAGATTTCTCTCCCTGCCTCTCTGTCCCCTCATTGAACAGTTTATTGTCATCCCTAAGTGCCTTCTAGGACACACAAACCTCTACTTGCACCAGGTGCGTGGCGCCTCAGTCCTCTCTGGATACTTTCCTAGGAACAGAGAAAACACTCCTGGCCATGGGGAAGGGAGGGTGAACATTTCCACTGAAGCAAGACAACCACAGAGATAATACAGACCCAACCCTGTGAGGAGGCCAAAGAGGGAACAAAGAAAAGGCAACAGAACACAGGCCAAGGCACAGTTACACTCAGAGCTGGACTGTACAGACGGTGATAGAGCACAGCAAAATTGGGTGCCACAGATACAATCCTGGCACTGCAGGACCGAATAACTGTATCACGTACATTTAGAATTGCAGTATTACCATATATCACCATATGCCATAACCACCCACTGCTAATAGCAAGGATCCTTCAGTTGTTTTTTTTCAAGCGTGAGAAAGGGATCCATTATTGGCTGGATTCCGCTGAAGGTTGTGGGAGGATAACGGCCGCAGGAAGTAAAACACAGCTATTGCCAACACACCTGCAGATCTACTTCCATTACAGCGTGACTCCTCTAGGCATAAAGAACCGACCTGTTTGAACTGTACCCTGCAGATACTTCTCTAAATACAAGATGATTTTACATGAGCTGTCTCCTGGATTTTTTTTAAGTAGAAGGGTCAAGCAAGTCTTAGTCTTGTTAAATTTTGTTATGGATCCCGACTGATGCCAATTAAGCCACAAGCGTAACTGCCTGACTTTTGTGATCTAGCAGCATGCCATGTGAGAGTACAGCAAGAGGTACAGCCAGCAGCCTGGAACACAGGAGTGTCTGTGAGTAGAAACAAGTCAAACTTGGTCAAACAAGTATTTTTCAGACCTATTAAAATATATTATTTCATGTAGTCTTGTGTATTTCTATAACAGCCAAATGTAGCCACAAAAGGATTAATTTGCCTTTAAGGACATCGTTTCCTTGACTATGTTTGAAGGAAAGTAGATGTTAAGCACTTCAGCATGAGCCCTGGATAGCTCTGAGGGTTCCAGGCACTCAGCAGTGCATGGAGTACTGCCACCTTTTGGTCATTTTCTAAAAAAAAAAAAATCCTTTTCCTTTTTTTTTTTTAAAATCTCACTATTGTGCAACATTGTGTCTTTTTCCATATAGGCCTCCTGTCTTGGAAATTCTCTTTCCCTTCTTTCCCCTGAGAGGTATGGAGAGATATTTGGAAAGATATTTAATATCCTTTGTTGAACTTGATTATTAGGTCATTTTCTTGGTTTTCAAGTAGTCTTTTTTTACAATGCTGAGAAGGCTTTGTGTTTGATTAACGTGAAATAAAAACATATTATTACAGTTTTATTCAGACTCACAACAATGCTGCTATATGTGAATGCAATCTTTAGATAACTGCTATTCTGGAGTTATTAAATATGTCCTTCTTTAAAATAGGTGTCACAAATAATATTAACCAATAACCCTGCTCTAAACCACAAGACTGGAAACCAGTATCCTAAGATACTGACAACTTTCAGTATGATACAAAAAGCTGCTGACACCCATTCACTCCCACAGATATTTAATGCAAGGGATTGTTTTTCTGTTGTGAAAAAGAGCCACATCTTGCATTCCTCTGAAGTCAACAGGAATTCTGAATAAAAAGACCCAGACTGAATCTTTTCAGATTGTGCTTGCTACTTTTCTGCATGAATTACTGACCTTCACTTAACTTCTTCGCCACACGTAAGATTTACACACAATTCTTTTTCTAGGGAGAAGAGAAAAATACCAATGCTGAAAATTTTCAAAGGTCCTACTCCTTGGACTGAAGGAAATAGGAACTGAAGGAGAACAGACAACATCTTGCATTGTCAGGCAACAGGAGAGTGACCTAGGATATTTCTTTTATCAGTTTAAATAATAAAGTACTCAAAGTGACCACTGACTTCATCTCAGGGGTTATAACCTTTTTAGCAGGGCCTGCTGTGATAGGACACAGGGTAATGGGTTTAAACTAAAGGAGGGTAGATTCAGACTAGATATAAGGAAGAATTTTTTTATGATAAGGTGGTGAGACACTGACACAGGTTGCCCAAAGAGGATGGATGCACGCCCCCACCCCCACCCCCCCCGCAAAATGTTCAAGGTCAGGTTGGACGGGGCTTTGAGCAAAGTGATCTAGTTGAAGATGTCCCTGCTCATTGCAGGGGGGTTGGACTAAACGACCTTTAAAGTCCCTTCCAATCCGAACTATTCTATACTAACACTCGTGGGGGTAGGGAGAGGGGGATTTTCAGACAGGTAAGAAGCAGACGTGGATTATTTCCCTGTATGTTCTTTCTCCTGCATTTAGCTATGAACTTACGTCCCTGCAGCCAGAAAGAGACTGTTCATCTGAAGATTCCCCAGGGTACAGAATATTTTTTTTTAGTTTAGTGACAAAGAGTTTTGCAAAATTGTTCTATTTTCTCAGAGGGTAAAAGGTCAAGGATTACTTTGGCTGCTGCATTAGGCCCTTATGGTTACATTTACAAAGCTATGCTTGTGTTGGAAACACAAATCTTGTTATTGTTACAGGATTAGTGCACATAACTTTCCAAATGCTGCTTTGAAAATGGAGCCAAGAAATATTGTTTGTGTGTGTTTTCTGGAATTAACGTAGGCTGTGATTATTGGCCACTTACAACAGCACTGTTACATACACATCTTTTGATGTACTGTCTGTAGACATTCATTCCTGCCTGGATTTCTTTAGTTGCTGGACATCTATTTAAAAAAAGGAATGAAAAGACATCAGTTTCAATCTACCTCTTCCTTTGTCACAGATTAATACAATTTGTCTTGATGCTGCTAACACTTTTTCTTGCCTTTTTTTCTTAGGAATAAAGGAAAAAAAATCTCCTAAAATTAATAACATAATCATTGTTTTGCTTAGTTCCACTAGAAACTTCAAACCTGCACTGCAGTGACGGAATCAACCTGATGCTGGCATTGCCAAATTCCCACTTCTTCAAGACTGATTAAACTTTTTCTCCTGTTCTGAATTAAAATGGGTTTAAAATCTTATTCCATTGTACAATTGCCTCAGGTGAGAAGTATTTTTCTCCTTCTGTTACTGTACAGCATCTATTGCAGAGTGCTAATTTCTAACTACAAATGCTTAAAATTGTCCTCCACTTGTACGTCAACTTTTAAACAAGGCTGGCCTTCTAACTGTTGTTTTAACCACTAAAAATCATTAATAACTATCTTGACAAGGAAACAGAGGAAAAGAAAAGCAGGTGTCTTGTAATGGAGAGAGCATCTAGTTTCTGTACCTTGATCACACTGAGGCACGACATACTTTGCCTGCCCAGCACTACCAAAGCGAAGCAGCTCCAGACATGCCCAGTGACGTATCGCTAGGCACCTGGCATAGGCTGAGAAAGCTAGAAGGTCCAGAATTTGGGTACCACCTAAGCAGGCATTTTCAGGATTTCAATTTTGGCCTCAAATGCCTAATGTTGCATTTGGCATACTACAGGCTTATACACTTCTCCTGATTCGATTTTTTATTCCTGACATTGTTATCTTTTTCTTCTGTTTATACAACAAAGTAGGAAGCCAGCTGCTGTTGGCTTCCTATGTATCAGCAGGCGAGAGGGCCTCATCAGGAGAGTAATTCAGTTACCTGCGGTGAATTCTTCCTCTGAATTGCCCTCTGGGTGGTAGAAACCTTTTTCTCCCAATTATGGAGGATCCTGGAAAAGCTAATCACCCAACACAGGCACTTGCCTTGGATTGCTTTGAATTAGGCAGTGTGAAAAGCACCCAAAATTACAAAATGATACCTCCCTTGCATGGGTAACCCAGCAACATCCTGTTTTTATAAAAGCAAGTAAATTATGGTAGTCATCTCTGATATTGTCATCCTCACATCTTCTATAGAGCTGACATGGAGTCAATATAAACCACCACTTATCCCACAAGCCACATTTCAACTATTCAAGACTAAATCTATCACTGACCTTAGCTTTCATCTTCCTCTTTTGTCAAAATTCTCTAGGATTTAAATATAATCCAACTAGAAAGAACAGAGATTATTTCTTCAGTAAGTAATGATAATTTCTCTTGTGTTGGTGTGGTATGAATACAGACAGCATCCAAAAGTCTCACAGCCGCTGATGTAATAAAGTTCTTTTTTTGGCATGATTAAACATCAAATAGTTTTAAAGAACCCATTTATAAAATTTGAATTTCAAATGCTTATTTCACTGCTGAAAATCTTGTATTATGTTCAGACAGCTGATCTATAAATCCTCCCAATCCTTAAACTGCACTGGCCAAAGTACTATCATTCATTAGATAAGGAGAGTGACTACCTCATTTAAAATGAATCCTAGTAGACGACAGGCGGTGGAGGGAGTATTTTCTAGCATGACATGAGCCAGAAATAGTTACCTAAAGGAAATAGCATTGAGGAGTAGTAGATGTTAGACAGGGAAACTGCGTGCATGATGATGACTGTGAAGGAGGCCATTCAGAGCTTCTACACAAGCAGTATTTCTTACATAGTTCTGGCTATAATCCAGGACTATATACTCACACACACATATATATGTATAAAAAATACAAAGTTTATCCTGGTATATAATTTAAAATGCAAATTACAAATCCTTTACATATCAATCCAATATTTATGGGTTATTTACTATGAAAGTCCACTGTTAGATATTACAAGGAACAATATTATTTTACTGTATTTTTAAAATATATTTGGTCTTGTGATGTATAGAAAACTGATGGTGTAAATCTGGATCTTATGTCTCATTTGGCAAGAAGTAGACATTTCTAAGGGTTTTAATCCTCTGAGGACAAAGTAATAATTCAGTTCCAATTCTTGCAAGTTATACACATGCCTAAGTTCTTGCACACAATATAAAAAAGGCAAAGGGAATGTTCCCATGACTAAATTTTAGGCATACCCATAAAGCTGGAAGAACTATGGCCTTAGTATGTACATGGATAGAAGCAGGTTTATGATAAAGGGGAGAAGAAGGGTCTGTAACAACTAGACATGTTCTCCACAGAACCTGGAATAAAATCAAGAACCTTAGCTTGAACAGATGCTACAAAGTGATACTGAAGTATAAATAATATTAGCCTTCAGGATTGCTTCAGTCTGATATTTAATTGCTTCAGGTTGCATTTTTTCTATGTTTGCAGTTGATCTTCGTCTTAAAAAAAGGAGAACTAAAAAAGCAAACTCACTATATATTTTCTAGGTAAGTAAAGCCTTTTGGAGATGAGTAGGTATTTTGAAATTACGGTTTATCTTTTAGCTCTAGTGCGTAACAGAACAAGCTTGCAACAATTTATGGCTATACACAACCACATTATGGCTCCCTACCTGTACAAATGCTGTGATCAACATATGGATGCGTTGGGATAGAATGCCAGTGTGTTTTGCACTCATATAGCCTGGCCTAGCAAAAGGTTCTTCCTTTTTCAAGTGTGTGGCAGCAATCATAGATAAGATTTCTAGCAGGGAACGGCCTCAGATATATTAGGGCAGTTTTGCCCTTAGCAAGGTGGACTCACCCTCTCCAGGTAGCTACTGTGGAATATACCAGTGCTACATAAAGGAGAGCCTGTGCAGGGTACACAAAGGCCTGCCTGCATATCGCAGATCACACTTTTGAGAGAAACTTATTTTACAACAGCAAGTTGGAGGGAGTGGAGAAGGGCAAAGGACAATATATTTCTTTAGTGCAAAAAATGAAGTCTTCAGGCTTTCTTAAGCTCGAAGGATTTTTTTCCTTTAATTTAAAAAAAAAAAAAAAAAAGAAAAGTTAAACCCAGGCTTCAATAACACAAAGTAAAAAACCAAAATCACAGGAGTGCATACAGGAAAATGAGAGCTACTTCTATCACACTAACCTAAAGCAATTTGAGTGGTGTGACACGTTCTTCCAGTGCATGGCTAAGGCAGGAATAAAAAGCTTTGTTCAAATTCAGCCCAGAAACAAGAGGAAAATGCTTTCAGTCACATTTTGCTCCCATCCAGAACAGTTCTGTTGGCATTCAAGATGCATCCATGATTTTTAAGATATGGGGTGCCTCCTGTTAATTGTTCGGATGCATTTCAGCCCAGAGTGCAGCAATAAGGTCAAGAGAAGTTCAGAATTTATTACAGAGAAAAGATTGCTGCTGTGGGACCTCTCTGGCATTGAGCCCCGGAGAGCAGAAAGCAGCCCCCCATAACTGCTGGTCTACACAATCTCCATTGTTCTCTCAGGTTTCACAGCTGCAAAGGTTGCTTCCTCTTCCAGAAAGCAAGAGCTCTCCTCCCTGCAAAGCTGCAGAGCAGCTCCATGACAGGAAGGATTTTTTCTGTTTGTGTCTCATTTGGGGGGCTAGGGGTGCTGACCTTGTACCTCTTCAGTGTTTACATCACCCTGCCCTAAAACCAATGCTAATTGGCCTGAATGGCCCAGTGGATCCCAGGTGGTCAGGCCTTGATAAGTCATTTCCTCTCTGTGTGCTCCTCTTGATAAAAATTATTTGAAGGATACACCTCCTAAATTATTTAATCTTTTTCATTTAATAAAAAAACAACTTTTGCCTTTTATATATAAGAGTTTGAAGACAGGCCAAGAACATACGAATTAAACATTTTAAAGTTCTGTTTAACTGATTAACTGTCTTCCTCAGAGACACTTGCTACTTCTTATCTAAGAAGATCCTTCACCTAACAGTTTCCTTTATTGGAAACAGCTTAAGCTAAACACGTTTCCCAAACTTCTTAGTAACTCGATCCCTTTCTAAACTGGAATTCCCCCAAACCTCCTAGCAGGGATCTCCCGTAATTCCCAGCTGACGACAGTCTGAAAGGCAGGATATTTGTAGCATAAGGAAACTACAGTTGGAACAAACCTCTGGAGCTTAGAAAGGGATATAGCCATGCTATAAAGTGGGAGCTGTATACCTGGGGTCCTAGCACCCTGCTATGGAGTAGTGCCATCTCGTGGACACCAGTGGTTTCTAGCAGAAAGCAGAGGAGGCAAGGAAGGTGGAAATGAAAACGGAGAGAAGACAGGTCATTTCAGAAGAGAAACTAAGCCCCGTTTCATCTGCTGCGTCCCTGATGTATAGAGCATTCAGAGCAACTTGCAGGCTTCTGATTACTTAATTATGTTGCATATGCTTATCCCCGAGCGCCTTCATCGTCTTCTCGGGCAACACACAGGCGAAACCTGGCTGTGACCACTCCAGAAAACTAAGATAAAATATGTGAAGATTCGGCCCAAAATCTGAAGCTTAATCATGAGTAACTCTAAGTAACAAAGGCAGTAAAAAAAAAACAAACCTAAAATAAAAGAGATCTAAGACGTTAATATAGTCCTCTCATATAATTACTATTCTGTATGAGTATTTGTGCATAATTTTTCATATTTAATGCAGTTTAAAATAATTAATTTACCCACAAAACATGTCGGTAAACTAGGTGTCAGAAAAACCTAGGAAAAAAATATTTGTTTTGGTTCACAAAGTTTTCACTGAGAAAGACAGTATGTCATTGGGGGGGTTTCTGATGAAGTGATTTCATATTGTTTTCCAAATGACTCTATTCCACTCCAAAGGGAAGTGAAACAATTTTGATTTGTAATGATTTAAAATCACAGACTTTCATTGGAAAGCTCAGCTGTCATGCTTCTGAATTCCGACTTTGGCAGTGCACAGGCATTATTTTGTCAGTCCAGTAAGCTTTTAGTTACTATATTTCCCAAAATAAATGCATCACTAATTAGAAACTACTAAAACAGCATCCAGTCTTTTGCAATAAAGTAGTGAAAAAAAACATTATCCAGATTAAGAACTACTTTGCTTTCCCAGGTAGATCACAATCTCCTTCACTCCTTTGGTTAATTTTCTCTCTGACATGACTGGAAACTCTTTTGCTAAAGGAAACGTATCTGCCTTTATTAGATTAGCATTTGGCAGCAAACTCTGAAATATTATAGTCTGTCATATCAGATGACACGAGGGCTTAAAACTTTTCACATTCCTTTAGTTACACATTCAAGTAGAGCTCTACACAAATTCTCACCTCTGAATTTTAAAAAAAACGTCATTTTTGCTTTCTGCCTGGTGCTGAATGAGCACAAAGGACTTTGACGTTTTCTTTTGTTGGAAAAACTCAAGTTGTTTTTAGAGTAGAAAAAAATTAACTTGGTTTACTTCCATCACGGATCTGTATGTTGTAATAAAATCCAGTTTCTTGAGAGAAGGTCCCCACACTCCCCATAAAACACAGGAAATTTAGGTATTCAAACCAGTAAATTTAATGGACTGACACCTAGGCTACCAGTAAAAGATGCCAAAAAAGAAGAGAGGATGTAACATTTGCCACCCATAAGCAGTTAGGGGCCCAGCCTTAATTTGGGATTCTCAGCCACCAGCTCTCTGCTTGAGCTGGTGTCTGTGTCCCATCAGCCCCTTCTCATAAAAAGTAAGATAGAGGATTCACAGTGGTTTACAATTTGCAATACTTAGTAACTTCATGGTTAAAGCATTTGCTTTTGTAAGGGAAGGTTCATGTTTGAATTCCTGCTTTGGATAAACCGAGGTTTTGATTTTTGTTCTTCCATGACTGACGTGACTTATGTGTTTTTAAGGATAAATGAGCAACACTGTTGTCTCCTCTTCCCATGGCTCCAAGCTAGAGAACAAGAAATTCAAATCCTCTGCTCTACAAATGAGCTCTGAGTATTGTGGTGGGTTTTGTTTGTTTGTTTGGGT
>VWZZ01000012.1:403512-436575 GCA_013399095.1 Psophia crepitans
GGGGAGGGGGGGGCACTTAGAAAAACTTTACGTCTTGTTCCTACCTATGTTTGTTCAATGTTTGCATAGATGGATCTAGACCCAGTTGTCATTAACAAAACCAAACCAAACCAAAATAAACCAAACTAAACCACAAACCCACAGCCCTTCATGTAACATTTTCCAATATTCCTTAATCTACTCCTATAGTCTAATTTCAAGCTGTTTTTTTGGACATTACTTGTAAACACAGTAAGTTCTTCAACTTCTGAGAAAAATACAGACTTGAGGTTTTTTCTCTTTTTTAAAATGAAAAGACTTGCTTGTCAGACACACTAAGATTTCAAAATGCTGCTCCAATCTTAGAATACATAGTTGACATTGACAGAATGTTTTATGATGTGATCTCTCTATCCTACTTCCACCTAAGATTAATAAAGTCCTCACCTCCCCCTTTGGCCTCCAGATCTTATTCCAGGAGGAAATCACACTTTAAAGTACATGATCCTGACAGACTACTTCATAGATTCTCATTAGCAGTAAAAGCGGCAGGCATGTTCCATCACAGATCTTCCCAAACGTGTTGAAGAGAAACAGGGGGAAAAAAATTGGTGTGTTCACCTACACATGTATCATCTGTTGTTATAATTAGTATCCTTTATTTCTAGACAGTGCAGATGTAAGAATTTGATTTACACTGAAGTTTTCAGGAGTTTCTTTTTGTATGCTTATTCCTGTGTACTACTGCAGCCAAATAACTTCTAGTGTTTCATTAAGACCTATCTTTTAAAATATCATCTTAATATAGGTGATTATCTCCTTTACACAGAGAAATTTCTGAGCATTATTACACTGTACAGAACAATGTACAGTGCATTTCTCTGAAATGCACCTAATTTCAGCAATACTAACTTAATGAACATAATGGTTTTAAAAAGCAATCTAGTGGGGTGGAATAAACCAGAACAATTTTGCCAGAGAGGAGCCACAGTGTTTGAGGGACTCTGTTAACCAGTTCTCTCCTATTCAGGCTGGGCCCAGTGATGGGACTGTATTCAATGCCACATGTGACTGTCAATTTTAAGCATGGCATGACAATGCAGCCATGTGTTCAATCAACTTTTTGCATTACTCTGGAAAGCGATATCAAATCTGTATTTTGTAGGCTGTTTTTTTCCTTTTTTAAACAGTAACATTTCCAGGATATAACTGATTTATTGTTCTATACTGTGAGTTATTATTCTAGATTTCCAAGGGGAAAGGACTGCTATTTTTGCCTTCAAGATTGTTCTAAGAAAACACCTGCATTTAGAATAAGAAATTTTATAGAGCTATGAGATACTGTCCAGGGTACAAGTGGAAATATTAAGAGTTATATCCCATCTGAGGGTGAAATTAATATATTTTAAATTTCTTTTTCAATCTTGCACACATGGAATATGTTTAATATAATTCTCAATGCCTGTAGACTTCTTTAAAGCCTAACTGAGATAAATTTACTGTCAGAAGAATGAACTGTGTATTCACACAGGAGTAATTATTTTTAGGCTTATTCCACATTTTAGCCAAAACCTTGTGAGCATTTTCATTGCCCCCACAGAGAACCTGACATGAAGAAAACACCTCTAATTGTAATCTCATAACCTCTAACTTACTTTTAACTTAACTGTAGCTGTTAGGGTTACACCACAAAAAGAACTGCTGAAAAATGAATTGTGAATGGCACCAGAAAAATAAACTCCTCTTATTTCTCTTCACTTCATACACTATAGCAACACAGACGAGATTTGATCAACTAGCCAAGTTCACCAAAGGACATGGGTATTAGATATACTATCAGCCAAACTGTCTACCATGTTTTCTCAAGCCAAATTTAGTACTAAGTAGCATTGTCTAACATAATGGCTCAGTTCTGCTCCCATTACAGGACTTCTGTCACACAAATGCACCTGAGCTCCAAGACTTTTTTAGATTCCAACACATCAGAGCCATACAGCCACTCCTACACATCCATGTGCACCTAGAAATCACAGCTGAGTTATCGTGCACCTCATTTTTGCTAGGTTAACATATTTTAGTAACAGTATTACAAAATATTCTGTAGTTTTATAGAGCTTTACAACGGATAGGGGAGGATGGTGGTGCAGAATAATCATGTTCTCCTAATGGTAGTTGTCCTTATCTAATTTTTCAGATTTGAGATAGGAACATGTTGTGGGATTTTGATAGATTTTTGGGTTATTTAAAATAAATATTCACAGATAATACACACCTTGCATTTTAGCAATGTTACAAAGAGGTCTTTGTAACAGACTTAAATGTCACCTGTTCTTCTGATTAGCTTTTGATCCAGGCAGATACTGTCTTTTTGGTACAGACCTTTAACCTCTGAAACAAATAATGCTGTTTACATGCTTAAAGCTCCTTCAGCCTAACTATAGTAAATATGCAACATCCTTCAACATGATCACAAATTATTTCTTATGATTACTATGCTGCACAATATGAAAAGAGGAATTTCTACAGAAACAAGGTTATTATTTGCTGTGACTGAGTTGAAGCCTGATAGCTTTGGCTAATACACAGGATATGCTGCTATTTTGTCTCTTTCATTCAGACCAGAACTCTTCCTCCTCTGGGTCAGAAGCAAATACAGTTGGGCACTGTCACTCCGATTCTGCCTACAGGTTTCGGAGTCATCTGCAGGGCAATCTGCAAAATACACCCATTTTTATTGCTGAAGCCTATGGATTATTTTTCAGGAACAATTTAGTTCAGTTTATTTTTTTCTGAATGTCATTGCCTGAGGTTATTACTCCTTTGTTGCTATGAATTGTCATTGTATGGAAATCTTGAATTCTTTGTCTTAAAAATTATTTTCTGTTGCATTGCCATGAAAATAGATCATCCTGTTATTCTTTAGTGCATAACATATATTCATTCTCTTCCTAACTTGCCTTCCTAAATCTGTACTGTACTAACAAGTTTTCTGGTTTTATACTGCACTTTATATACCAACAGTATTTTAAAGCCCAAGATTGTTCTTTGTAATATCCAATTACAACAGCATTACAGCCAGGAAATTAAGTAAATTATATTGAATAAGCTCAGAATTCCTGTTTGAACTACATCCATGAAACACAATTATATGCATCTGTCTGTGGCAATGATAGAATAAGACATCTTGTAAATGTTTACAGTTATCATTTTAGTCTCTAAGTCTGATTTCTCTATTAAATGTCTTTGGCTTTCTCTTGCTACTTCTAAAGGGGCCCTGCTTCACAGAGAATAGGAAAACAGCAAAACCAAGCAGGACACTAAATTCATCTCCAGGTTCTGCTGACATCAGAAACCACTCAAGCTTTGCTCGAGAGACTCTTCATGTATTTATAACCCAGTTATAAATTACAGTTTCCTTCCTTTCACTCTATACATGGATGACCTACTGAATGCACACATGACAGCCAGTAAGGATCCCTTATATGTCAACAGTGAGCTGTCTGATGTTAGGACCCACACTCCAATCAAGTGTGAAAATGTCCTGGACAAAAACATTTATCACATAGCAAAATCTATATGATCTGCCTATTAAATACTATCCATAAAAATACTATCTATATGATCTAAAATATTATATAAATATTATTATATATTATATTATTATATATTATTATCTATATTATTATTTATATTATATTATTGTAATATTATCTCTATGTTATCTATATATCTAAAATACTATCTATATGATCTGCCTATTAAATACTATCCATAAAAACAAAACTCTTGGAAAGTGAGGCTGACAAGATAAAAGTAACTTAGAAGTCACTTCAAAGATGAGAATAACATTTGGTTTTTGCACAAACAGCGCTGGTATTCTTCATCAATATATTTCTTTGTTAATAGATTTCTGCTGAGCCCCAAGGCACAACTTTTTGGGCCATGTACTCAGCCTTTCCTCAAAGCCAGGTGAAGGCTTCATTTAATGAGATATGCTACACAGCTGCTACCTGCTCAGGTGATAGTATGTTATGATATTGGTTACAGGAGCCTTGTTCTCCTCCCAGTGACTCCATGGATGTCCCTTCTACTCTTTTTTCATCACTCTGACTAGTTCCTGCCTTCTATGAAAGCCATTACCAGCAAGCACAAATTTAACTCATGACACTGTCAAAAGTCAGTGCTTTGGTCCCAACAGTTTTTTGGTAGCACACAGAACATGAGGCAAGACACAGCACAGTGGAATCCATATATTGGGTTCTTCGGCTAAGAGGAATGATCTGATTAGCCAGGGATGTTTCTGGCATGCAGGTTTGCATGAACATGCTCCATCAGCATTATATCAATGGTAAAACTCTCATCTTACTTACATACAAGTAGAACAATTTTCTAATCTTATCCATAACATAGTACAGTATTATTCATGTTAAATAAAATCTTGTTCTTAAATGGGCTTACAGAACTGTTTCTGTTAACACTACTTCAAAGGTAAGTTAGGACTTACAGCAGGAATAAATCAAATGCCACTGGACCAGTTTGCGCTTCGTTAGGAGTAAGATTTTTCTAGTTTGTTCATTATGTTAAAACAATGCTTAGTTAAAATAATCCCACTCCCTTTTAATTGCAGTCAGCCCTCCTGTTTCAAAGCTAGCTTAGATGCTTTGGATCTTCTAGTTGTATCTAGGCATCTCTCTGAAAAGCACAAAGTTACTCATAAACAAAAGAATATTAAAGCACTACGGTAAGGTGTAGATGGCACTTGGGTACCAAAATTCCAAAATGTGGGTTCTGTAAATCTTGTCCCAACAAAGGGGCTAATTTTCCTTTTTGTAAGTTGTGTTTTCTATCCTGTGAATAATGATGTAGCATTCACTGTAAGTGGGAGGTGGAATGACGGAGCCTACACCACCCTTGATGTGTGCCCTGAAGCAAGTCATTGCTCTCTGCCACACTTCCTTTAATGTAAAATGAGCATATTGCAGACCTTCCTCAGAGCAGGGATGGAAAAATAATCAGTAATGTAAACTTGTAAAAAAATTTGTGATCCCTTTAAAATGAGAAGCATGACGGGACTGGCACCCTTTTGTATACTGAGTTTTTTTACTACAGTAAAATTAAGAAACTGTCAGAAAAATTACCAGAACATGCAGATGATTTGTTGTTTCATCTTTCACTAAACATTTGTCAGTTATCAGTTTCTGGATTCAGGTTTATGGGAGAGTGAACATCACTTAGGACTGAGTACCCAAAAGTCCTCCAGCTTTGTCAAGACATTAATTCCAGGGCAGACCAGGAGCCCGCACCACTAGCTGCAGGACTGTACACAGGCCGACAGAAGCAATAATTAAGAACCAGTTTATGGTTCATCTATGATATCCTCTCTCTTCAGTCTGTGCTTCATTCAAAAACAGATGGACTGTAAATATTCATGAAACTAATTTTTCAAACCAACTTGTAACCTCATAACCAAACACTAACTGCACAAACCTCTGTGAAAATATAATTGAAACAGATCTCTGTATGTAAGAAATATAGAACATAACATCATAAACCATGATAAGACATTTTTAGAATTAGTTCAGAATTTGAAATATGCTATCAAATGACACAATGGCACTAAATTAACCCAGTTTTGCAATGACGTTTGACAATCCTTGCTTTATTGTGCACAGGAGACAATTAAAAAAATTAGGAGTGCTTTGTTTAGAAAAAGATGAAAGAAAATCTGGATCTGGTCTAAGAAATATAGATGTCACATTTTTACATTTATTTTTATTCATAAGGCAAGAACGACTGGACATTCATAATTACAACAGACTAACAAGTGCCTGTAATACTTGTGTTAACCTAGAAATTCAATTCTGTGACCATTATTTTGTCTGAAAAGCTTCTCATTTTCTTTCTCCTTTCCTTTGGCATTTTTCCATTTTGAGGTAAAGAGGCATTGAATGGTAAAGTCTTTCCATTCAGCAGAACACTATTAATGAGAAATATGCCAAAAGCTCATATTTGTATGTGGTATTGCTGTCATGCCCATACCTCAAATGACATGATCATATGGGGTAACACAGCAGAAGCTTCTGAGAAAAGGAAGAAAATAGTACAAATCCTTCTGAAAGCCAGTTTAGCCATAAAACAAAGTAAGGTCAAGGGACCTCCACAGAAGATCTAGTTTTTAGGAATGAAGTGGCAAGACAGACGTTGTCTTTTCCCAATGGATGTGATCAACAAAACACCAGCTATGTCTCCACCAACCAGCAAAAAGAAAACTAAAGCTTTCTTAGGTGGTGTGGGTTTTTGGAAGATGCATATTCCAATTTACAGCCTGACTGTACGCCCTCTCTATCAGGTGACCGGAAAGAAGAATGATTTTAAATGGAGCCCTGAGCAACAACAAATCTTCCCTTGAATTACACAGGAAATAGTTCATGCAGTAGCCCTTGGGCCAGTCTGGACAGGACCAGATGTTAAAAATGTGCTCTACACCACAGCCGGGGAGAATGGCCCTACCTGGAGTCTCTGGCAGAAAGCACCAGGGGAGACTCAAAGTCGACCCCTGGGATTTTGGAAAGGATCTGAGGCCCGCTACACTCCAACTGAAAAACAGATATTGGCAGCATAGGAAGAGGTTCAAGCTGCTTTGGAAGTGATGGGTACTAACGCACATAGCTCCTCTGAACTTCCACCATTGTAAGCAGAGAGTGCTCGCCTTGGTGGGTTTGTGGGAGTGTGATATAATCAACCTGCCAGGCCTCTCCATATTTATGGAGAGCATACCTGCTATATCACTGCTCAGTGACTGGCTGGGCATTGAGTTCGGGCGGTGAGCAAATTGGATTGCCTATCACCCACTTTGCATATTCTTTTATTAGTATTGTTGCTGTTATTTTCTTCTTCCTATTGCTGTACTATTAAACAGTCCTTACCCCAACCCACGAGTTTTATCCTTTTCTTCCAATTCTCCCCATCCCACTGAGGGGAGAGGAGTGAGCACGCGGCTGTGTGGTACTTAGTTGCTTGCTGGGGTTAAACCATGACACCCTAGTTTTAAAAAAGACAAACAACAAAAAAATCAAACCTGAAAGCAGAGTCTGAGCAGAACAGATTTGAGTTGCATTATATCCACAAAACATTGATGTTCTCATTGCTATAGTAATTATTGCCTCAAGAAAGAAATATAATATTCTAAATTTAGATGTTATTACTAAAACCAGATATCTTTTTGGAGAGAAGCTTCAAGAGTTTACAACCACAGCAACCTCAGTAGTGGCAATTCTAAACAATGTAAACAAAGACGTGAAATGCATAAAAACCTCAAAAGGAATATAAAGGCAACTGTTGTACCACAGCATGCAATAGTTTCCATATGGTTATTTTGACACGTACAAAGTACCTACGACGATAGTATCTTAGACAAGCTTCTGAATTTTCTAGGGTAAACTTTATTTATGTAGATTGAAAAATAAAGCACTTAAAATTTAAGAAAAGCTAGATTTAGGCTGGTGTTATAAACGTCATTCTCTCTTTATGCCTTCCCAACCTATGCGCTAACTGAAGCGGGACACCCCTAGGCAAATAATAGGGTATCATGTAATTGTATGCTGTATCATAAACTATTCGCTCTAAAAGGCAAAATTAAAGCTACATTCACTTTCATGGGAAGAAAAAAGCAAGTAATGATGGTGAAGATTTTAGAAGCCTGTATTTGTCAAGAACAGAGAATTAAAAGGCTTTTAGCAAACAGACTTTTTCTAACTGGTAAAAGTATCACATTGATATTCTCCACAGTTACAACTCCAGCATAGGTAGCAATAATGGAAGTGATGTCAGAAGTAGGGATCAAGGCACTGAGGCTCAAATTGCTGTCATCACTAAGGGGTAATGCTATATCTAACTGTAGATTCTCAAACAATCAGACAGCTTCTTTTAGTCTCATGACCCATCAAGATTCAATACTGAAGTAGGATTTTCTAGAAATAGTCTGGATATAAATTCTTCACGTGACTTCTGGAACACACTGTTCAGATCTTGTCCTCTTTACGTTCAGGTTTTTAATTACTTTTTGTAGTACCTTATGGCATTTAACAAAGAACATATTCAATGATCAGAAGATGTGATTTGGTAGAGGTTTACTTTAGCAGAAACAATCATGCTGAGATCTAAGTGGACAACTCTCACAAGAGCTTGCATTCACAATTACCTCAGTTATCTCAGTTTCAGAATGGAAATAAGCTAACGCTTTTCACTCAGCAGGTTTCGACTCCTCATTGTAGTAGGTAATTAATTTAAATGCTAATACAGCTTTTATCTTGGTCCTGTTGCCACAATAACAAATCAATTCTCAGTATTACTCAAAGCGAGCACAACTGTACTTTACATCTGTAAACTTAACAGATACAGACCTACTTATCACCAAAGGCTGGGAGTATGCCACTTGTACATTTTGGTTCATGTTTATTTCCAGTAATAACATTAACTACACCATTCAGTAAACTAAATTGCACTAAATTGGAATTTACCTTCTAAAATATGCAATTCCCGTATGCAGCCACTGGATGGACTTACGGAGCCAGTGAATATTGTCTGATTGTAGACAAGACGCATGATTAGGTGAGCAACTGGGAAGAACTTTCCCTTCTGGGCAGTAGGAGAATTTTCTGTAGAAAAGTCTTGAGCCTAAAAAGCAAAGTACAAGAAGGGATTTTAGCCTTTCCCCTTCAATCGATCCTTATTTTTCAACACAATCAGTTTAAGAAAAACTAGGCTGTGGAAATGAAACAAGCAGAGCAATAAGAAAATTAGTTTGTAGGAGAACATACAGGTCGGTTCCGAATGTGATTATTTGGCATTAGAGTTTTAAGGTAGAAGCACTAAAAATTGTACTGAAAAGAAGCTAGGGGTTTTTTGAGAGCTCAGTTTTCAAACAGAAGGAGATCATAGTTATTTAAAGTTCTGCTCAATTTATAAAACATATGCTACTTTAAAATGCTCATATTGTTTAAGAATAAATGAGGAAAGTATTTGCTAAAGTTATCTCACTTTCTTCTGGAACAGGAATCATGTGAAAGTTTGAATCATTGTATAGTAAGTGTAAATCAAGCCCTGCATTAAGTAAGAGTACAATCATCCATGAATATAAAAATTTTATTTCCTTTTTTATTACAGCTGGCTGTTGCAATTACTTCTGAGTATTTCACATGTGTTATATTTAACTATGTTACTATCTATCTAATGCTCTTTTTTAGACCAGTTACCATTTCAGTATATACTGGTAAAATATATGTGATTCCATACCCTGTGTTCCGCTGTTGTGTAGCTAAGAGACATAGTAGGCATCAGCTGCAGCAGCAAAACTCAGTAAATTCAACTCAAAGAAAGTCCAAATAAATAGGGTTGCTGTGGGGAGACCGAAGTGAAGTTGGGGAATGAAAGTAGAGACGTATGAGCCAAAGAGAAAGAAGAGCTGTTGCATAAATCTCTCTATACCTGCTATTCTAAATCTGTGGGCAGTGACTAACACAGCCCCTTTCCTCTCTCTCTGCAGATACACCCAGTTACAGGGTCTAAATGTGGATCAAATGGCTTTGTCATTTTATCTGATTGTTGTCACTTTGTTCTCCCCCAAACTCAGAATGGCACCAAACCTAACTTTAGTTGAGGTTACTCTGCATGTCTGAAATTCTTTTGTCTTTGTACTGTGAAGGTCATATGCAGAGTCTGTCGTGAGTGTATGTCCTCTGACTCTTCATTCAGTTGCATAGGATAGTCCTACTGGGCCCCTATTACAGCTAGGATGAATGAGATACAGTTAAAAAAAGGCACGTGAGTCGGGAAGAAAGGCTGGGTCAGGTTCAGTGCTACTGTTTATTGCTTTCAGTCCCCTTCTGGAGCAAAATATGAAAGGAGACTAGAGACATATCTCAGCTAACAACCTCTTTCCCATCCTAATTTACTTCTTAACCATGTGGATAAACCACCTGCCAAAAAAATCACTCTGGATCTCACCAATATTTTGCTGCTTTTTACCACAATCCGCAAATTCCTGTTATTTTTTAGAAAAGCAAACAAAGCCTGATACAGGGCCAAAACCAAATTACAGTTACAAACTACCTTAGCAATGACAATTACAATCCAAGCTAACTTAGCAGCCACATTTAAAGTTATGTGTGCACTTTAACACCAGTCTATGTCAGGAGCTGATATCCATGAATTGCATGTGATGATCACACCGGCCTTGGAACAGAATGGAATGACACCTCTTACAGTGACAATAATCACGGTGCCCATCACTGGACATGAAATGCGTGCAACACGTCTCTGGCATGCCAGGGCTTCTGAATGCCATATGCTGTCCTGACCTCAGATGGGGGAATACCATCTGGCATAGAAACCCTGCAATTTGGCACTGCAGACTGCAGGCTCCTCTCTCTCCCCTCGCACTTCCCACCGCACCTCTCTGACAATTACAAAAACAGTGATCTTGCAGGAATGAAGTCAGGCTACAAGACTGAGTCAGAGATGAGGAATGGGACTGGCAATTCTACTGACTGCCTGATATGTATCATTGCCTAAAAGCAAAATTGTGACAAATTAGGTTCTCCTGTGCCTCCAACTAGGCAATGAGATCCTCTCCCTGGTCTCCCCACTACATACAGCGTCATATCACAGGTGTGCACCTCCCTGCTAAAATCCTCCCAGAAAACATCACACCTCAGCCAAGAATGCTTCCCCCTGCAAAGCCCCCAAGCACGACTTGCTATTCTTGGCTTGTTCTGACCTCCTTTAATTTCCTGACCTTGTTCTGGAACCAGCTGTTGGTCTGCTTTTTAATCACGCCAGACCAACCAAACAGCAATCTTCTCATACCACTGCTGATTTGGAAAGCCTTTGCTAAGCTACTGCATTGGGAATCTTCCACCATACAGAGATTAGGTCACAGACTTCCTTCCAGGGTAGGTGGCACCATGAGCTGCCAGCTCCAAGCTGGGACAGTAAACTGGGAGGGGCAGCATCCTAATATTCCAGAGGACAATGTAGACAGATACTATGGAATTACTAGTACCAGTAATCTAACCACCTACATAAGCAAATCAAGTGAATCATCTACCTTACCGGTCTATCAAGCCTCAGACACACATATGATACTGGATATATAATGGTGGACTGGCTCACATGAATCAGGTTTTTAAAGTGCTTCTAAATTACAAGCTGCAATTTAAACTACTTAAAGACACATGCCCCGTTTGGGAGTGGTCCTCCCTCAGACAGAAAATCTAAGGAATTTATTATTCTAGACGAACCACTGAATACAAAACTGCTTATTCCTACAAACAGAATATTTGTCTCAAGTTCTAAAACCAAAGAATTGCAGGATAATCTCATTATTCTACCACTATGTCAAACTTTTCAATCTACTCTATTTAGGAAACATGAAGTAAATATCTATACCTAGAATGTTGCTTTTAATTAAAGTTGTCAGACAGTTAGTTGGTAGATTTACAAATGACAAAGCTGATGCAAAGCTCAGAATCTTTACACTCACAGATTGTTTGGTAAATTGCTTTATTTGAGTTGGATGCACTACTAAAATCATTCAAATTAGTATCCAATCTGTTCCTGTTACTGTACACCTGAAAGTGTAATAGCAAATCTGTCCTATTACAGCCAAATGACAAATATCAGAAAAAATGTTGCCAAGACTGCCTGGTTTGTCTGTGTTGAGGCCTGTGGATTCCCACCTGTTCTGTGCAATGCCACAGCGTATATTATGTCGCAGCACAGGCTAAGCACAGCTTGGAACACTGCAAGTGTGGGTGACATATGACATTCAATATGATTTCCCCTCACTTAATTAACATAATGTACTTTCTCTGACACACAAAAATTTTAGTAGCATATTCTTAAAATTCAGAAAATTGGCTTTGATTTCTTTTGGGGCATTCAAGTGTGCCATTCTGAAGAAGTAACAAGATTACAGTACTCACATTGCTCAACCCCGACATTTGAAGTGTCTAAACCTCATGCCAAATTATTTTCTGCATATCCAAACTGCTTGCATATACTCATGCTGATAGGTATTTCTTATCTCCTGACATTTCAGTGTTGATTTCAGATTAATTTTTTAAAAGCATAAAGACTACCAGTACATGTTTCCATGTGTTCTGTAACCTATTGCTACTCAATTGAGAGTTTAACTTCTGACACCACACACACAGCCTTTGCTTGTTGAAAGCAAATATCCATGCAAACATGAAGGAAGAATGAATTTGATAGGAAAAACAATGATTTGCAATTCCTGAACAACAGATGAAAAAATCGATAAACTTCCTATCTTGGAGAACACCTGCTTTTATTTATGTATAATCAAATTCCAAAGCCAAAAGATGGTAGCAACAGACATCTCTCCCCACTAACAAATGTGTATCCAGAGCTGACCAATTAAGCTCATGCTCAGCAAAGCAAATCCTTCACCAGAGGTAACCCTACCCCTATTTTGCTAGGCTTCAGTGCTTTAAGACTCCTTGTATTATGTCACAGCTATCTGTGCCTGACTTTGATCCTCATTGCTTTATAATGAGGTATGTCTTTTTATGAACTGGTTCTTTACTTAAACTTATGAAAATGAGATGTCAGATGTGAAAGCATGTTACACAGTGTACTTTTCACTCAGAAATGTGAGTCTCACACCGCTTCCTAATGTGCGATTGCATGCCACAAATCCACCCTCATTAGACATCCAATCTAAGCCTAATGAGGGAACGGATTCCTTCAAAAGGAGTGGGAAGAACAATGCAGGGTATTAATTTCATGTACCAATATACATGGTATGTATCAATACGCATACTAATTTCATGCGCCAGTATGCATTCTCCTTATCCATGATTCAGAGCCTCTGGATGAGCTCAGAGCTAATGCCGACTCTGAAAATAGTCTTTACACGTACACTTGTGACAAAGATTGATGGAAATGGATGCCACAGTTACATAGGGAAGATGTACATTCATGTGCGTGGTAATTAAAGAGGAATATAGTGGTCTAGCATTTACAAAACCCATAATACTCGTAGAACAGAGAAGTATACTGTGATCTTTTTTATAATACATTGTTCTTGCATTAAGGAGTTCAGCAATTTCTAAATATAGCAGTATTTTGTAGCGGCACTACTCTGATAAACTGGAGTGGCAATGTTATTTAATCTAAAAATAGAAAAACGCTTCTCCCTAGAAATGCCTAAAGACTGTAACTGTGGTTTCACAAGCAGCTTAAGGCAATCTAAGTTTGCACAGTCAGGGAAAGCAGCTGTCCTGTCCTCTCTTCCATCTCTGGCTCTAAGTTTCCACCCTTCCCTAGCTAAGGCACTATGCTGTAAAACAACAGCATGCTGTCACAGAGCCATTCAGTTCCCTCAACAAAGCTACCTCACATCTGACCAGCTCAGAGAACACTCAAACTCAGTGACAATTTGTACAGTTTGTGCAGAGGTCTTAGGTGGCATCTAGGTTCCATATTAATGAGGTGTGAGTCTGGAATTCAGAGATCCATTTTCACGCTTAAGCTCCTGACACAGTCGATGCCTGCATGCCTTAAAATGAAATCCAAAGCAACTATTAAGCTGATCAGGGAGCTGTTTGAAGCTGTCTGAGGAAGTACTGGCCTACAGAGGGTCAAGAGGGAAATCTCAGTGCAGAGCTGCAGGTGCTTTCTTCCACTTACTGGTGAGTCACCATGCAGAATTTCCTAAAGGAAGTGAGGACAGATCACTGTCTTCTGCCAACGTGATCTCGCAGGGAGAACACCATGATGATAACACTCTGATTTACAAAATGGTATTAGTCCTTGGTCAGACGTGGGAGATCTGGCCTAATTCTTTCATTGGCCAAATGCAGTTAAACACAGATCTCCCTGAGGTGTACTCTGGTCATCAGGCTAACATTTTGTTTGCTCTTGCATGAGGCCTGGAGTAAAGTAAGTGGTCAGGCACTGATGGTACTTGAAGTTATGCCACTTGAAGAGAAAAAAAGAGTATCAGGCTCATTGGGCAAGATAGGAAACATGTCACTAATTCTTTAATGTAGAAAGAAATAAAGAAAGAACACATCTTAATGGCATGATGACCAGTTGTAGGTATGGGAAACAGCTCTGCATCTGAATGTAGTGGGGGAAAAAAGATTTAGCTTTCTTACAAGTGAGCTGCTAATTACACTCAATTAAAAACAAAACAAAAAACCTCAACCCAAACCACAGATACGTCTTATAGAACTTTAAGAGTTTGGTCTTTTTTCATGCATCCAGATGGAAGCTGCATGTGCCACACGATAATTTACTTCACCAAGCCTGCAGTTTCTACTGCAAGGTACTACTCACATGGAAGCCCTTACTTCCACCTGTGCAAAGTTACGTGACTAGTGATGAACAGGTATTTCTAAAATGTGGCTTATATGACTGTCTTTTCACTGTCTCAACCAGAACGCCTCCAGGTCCAGCAGCAGAGATGCATGCCATTGCACCTCCCGTCAGACTTTTTGAAAAGGTACTGACATTTCACCATTCCTATTTTTGGGTTCTTTCCTGAATTGTACGAAAGTGATGAGGCTACAGAGCAATTTCTATTTCCATCCCTTCCTTTGGGAAGGCTGCAACGATTGCCTTTCATTTTTAAGATGCTTCCAATTGTTAATAGCAAGGAGCACAAAATATACTGTTGTTTTAAAGACTGTAAACTAGGAGATTTCTTGAAATCCTGTCATGGGCCTTCTGCCATCTTTCCACATACACCATGCACAGAATTTTCATCTTCAGCCTTAAAAACAGTTAAAGCCACCTGAAGACTATTTCAGTTTAGACTGTTCTGCTAAACCAGTATCACTGCTGCTCTTGCCCTAGGAGTCTTTTTATGAGTCAGGTCACCCAAATTCTCAATTCTAAGAGCAGGAGAATCACCTACCACATCCTCATGGTTCCATGGGAGCTCTCACATCAACACAAACATCTCACATGAATTCCCAAGTGTAAATCAATAGACAGTGTCCTAGTTTTGGCTGGGATAGAGTTAATTTTCTTTCTAGCAGCTGGTATAGCGCTGTGTTTTATATTTACTGTGAGAATAATGTTGATAACTCACTAATATTTCAATTGTTGCTAGGCAGTCAAAGACTTTCCAGCTTCTCATACTGCCCTGCCAACAAGAACGCAGGGGGCACCCAAGCAACTGGGAGGGGACACAGCCAGGACAGCAGACCCAAATTGGCCAAAGGAATATTCCATACCATATGACATTATGATTCATATATAACTGGAGGTTGACCAAGACGCAGTGTGGCTCAGGAACTAGCTGAGCATCAGCTTTGGGCGGTGAGAAATTGTGCTTGTTTTGTATATTCTTTTTTTAAGATTATTATTGTTATGGTTATTGTCATCATCTTCCTTTTCTGTCCCATTAAACTGTCTTTATCTCTACCCACAAGTTTTACTTTCTTTTTTTTCTTTTTCTTCTCCTTTTCAATTCTCTCCCTCATCCCACTGGGCAGGGGGGTGAAGCAGAGAATTCAGCAAATGGCTATGTGGTTGTTTTAGCTGGTGGTGAAGTTAAACCACAACAGAAAGGATACAGAAGAGCAAGTATTAGCCACAAACTCTGCTGATCACTAGATTTGTATTGAGAAGTCAATCATAAACTGCCTGGTCTAGTTAAAGACTGCATTCAATAACTGAGCTTTGTTGCCTTTTGTTTTGGAGAATTAAGATCAGTTGCAATATTTTATTTCTAATCCACTTTCACAACATAGAGTAAGACAACATTTAAACAGGGAGACTAGGCTGTATCAGCTGCTCCTTGAAGCAGTCTATAAAAAAGGGAATTGCAGCTGCCACAATGAGCTAACATCTGTATTCCTGGCTGTAAAATGTCTGGAATTCAATTAGGTTTGAACTTCACCGAGTGTTTGCATACATGGGTCAGTTCACAGTTCTCTGCTCTCTGGACAGACCAAGAGAGCATGGCTTGTCCCCGTTTGCAGTTAGAAGAGGAACTGGCTTGCTTTCTAAACAAGTACAGCTTTTCTGCCTATCTTCTTAGCAAAATTAGCATTAATGGACAGCTTGGGACTCTACATTTGATCACTGATTACAGCCATAAACAGCTACCAAGCCTCATGCAGTTCCACTGTATTTAATGAGATAATTTGTGCATTTCAGAGTACTACATCTGAAATTTGGGCTTAGAGCCCATCCATCAGGATAGGAGGAGAAAGACGGAAAAAGAACACCCCACATTTAGTGGCTACGGCTAAAGCACAAGGCAGGACCCTGCAAGTCATTTATCGTATCTGAGAGACATTTTACAGGTCTAAGCCTGATAAAGAAATGGAGACTGCTGAGGGTGGCCAGGTGGCTGGCTGGTGGCTGAGAACAACTACAGCATCCTAACAACAGCTGAGAGGGTATTAGTGACACTGCAGCATCTTAGAACACAAGGAAGTGTTTTCTAAAATAATCTGGTTTAGCTGGAAGCAAGTAAGGGGATTTGTTTTCTTCTGAATCGGCTGCTGTTGCAAGGGCCTTGTTCTGCTTGTTCTAACTGTGATTCTACTTCAGACTAGAAAAAGAAGTAGACATAATCAGCTATATATGGGACTCCTGCAGTTAAGAAATCTGCTATTTCCTGCAGCACAGCTAGAAGCGTAGAAAACTTAGGCGAGATGTGAGATTTTATGATCGTATTAGCAAATATCTAAGCACCACCGAAGACACACATTGCATAAATGGGATGGAATGGAACTACTCACAATCAATTGTAGAAGCAGCAGAAGGGAGGAGCACAGGTACAAATTAGAACACACACAGCTATACTGAGACGCATGGAGGACTGCAGTCTTGTCAGACCAGCAGAAGATTATTCCCCCTCCCTGCGTCATTTTGTACAGAGGGATGAACAGAACTCATGTACCCATGATGATGTATCTCCAACTGGGCTTCTTTAAATCAGAAACGTCTCTGATAGCAGAAATAGAACTGCTGCTTTTTCATAGGTTTTTATGAAACCAAAAGCAGAGTATGAAGAGCCCCACAGTGAAGGTATTTAATTTAAAAACTCTACATGTGCTTCGTTTTCAAGTTAAATTATCAAAACCTGCTAAGATCCTACCAGAAGGAACAGAACCTTTTTTTTTTAATAATAGCCAAAAATTTCTCTTTTAATAATTCTTTTCCTTAAAAGAAGAGGCTTTTTTCTCATCTTCTTTGTGCAGCGCTTAATTAGTCTGCTCAGACACAAGCAGTATTAGCTAGACTGTCACAGTTACCCACATTTGGTAGCTAATTACTCCTTGAAGTCTTAAGGCTATCAGCAATTCTAGCACAATTGGCAGCCTGGGGCCCCTAGGAGCTGTTCCAGCAACCAAGAATAGCTGGAACAGAGAGGCAGGCCAGCTATGACCCTTTCTCCTCAGCCACAACCTAACATATCTGCTATGCCAAAGGCAAGAGCAACACAAAAATGAAAATATTCCCAAGTGGCTAAATGTGCGCTCTTTATGGCCTTTTTAAACTAATGGAGTAGCATAAAGGGACTACGGGGAAATGGAAAATAGGACCTTCTAAATGCTAAAGCATTGGCAGAACTACTAATGATTTTTCAATTTTGCAATGTTCCATTAAAACAACAATTCAAAATACTTACATGGGATCAGATTCTGACATAAGACTTTTATTCTAGTTTAATTTTATTCACTGATGCCTCATATTGCAGTAATTTACATCACCGCAATATGAGCGTCAAGTGGGTATAAAATGCTGACTTGATTTAGTACCATTTCATATGCATTTTATACAGGTAGAGATTACTTCACAAGGGACACAGCAGTGTCTGTGATTTCAGTAAAATGATTCCTGCTGTATACTTGTGTAACATCAGTGGCAGACTAAAATTATCATAGAAACTTCAATGAGAACTTCAGTTTTAAACATGCTGCTAATTCAGATTATATTCCACAAATCCAAAGTGTGTTGCTTTGCAAATTCAGCAGTACTGGATTTGCAAATAGCAAGGGATTCCTTTTCAAAAACTTCACAAGGTTATAAGGGATCTCTTTGTAAGAGTTTCTGTAGCTACATTCTCCCTGAAGAATTAGCTTGTTACCTCTGCTTTTCCTAATCCCTTCAATTTAGGCCAGGGTTTCCACCAAAAAAACTATTAGTTATCCATCAGATTCTCAAAGGGAACGGATTCTTCACGCATTGTATGACCACTTGATCTGCCGCCAACCTCTGATGTACACAAGTTTGCAGGAAGAGTCTTTTCACTGGCTGCTCCTTGTTACTCTGGATTAAGTGTATGGTAAAACTGCACCTCATTCAAAGCCACTCAACTTTTCTACTGAACTATGGAGACCATGAGAATTGACAGAAGATGTTGCAAGATTATTAGCCCTAAAGCTAGTAGGTATCTATAGTGTAGAGTTGGCAACAACGTTCTTATAATTCAACCTTTAGCTTATCACTGCTGGTGAGCAAACTGGTACAGGTATACCTATGGATGTGTCAGCATTGCTGAGGTTGACTATAAGATGGACACTAGACTCTAAGCAACGGCAGTAGCTCAGCTTAGCTGTCAGCAGCAACACCACAAAGCTGTAAATTTGAAGATGCACTGTCTTTGGCAGCAATATTGAGTTAAGGTACTTCCAATAATTTTTCCTTCCTGCATGCCTGTCCTGTTCTATTTACAGCCATACAACTTTTATCAACACAACTGTCTATAAGGCCACACTGTGAATCAGGCCCAGGGAATTAAACAGGTATTAAAGAAAAATTCTGGAAAAAAAAAGCATCATTAGGCAGTTTAACCTGAATTAGTCTCATGATTCAGTTCCCAAACATATACATAAATAGCTGTGTTGGCACAGCTGCAAGGGTGTCAGGAACAAGCAGGTGGCAGTCGAGATGGGTCCTGAGAATGGCTTAAAATGGGCTGCTGCTGGGAAAAGTGTGCATGGAACAATACCTTTACTGTGTCCATCTTGGTACTGCGTACCTGCACGTGCATTGGTCGGTTTCAGGGCTACGGTCCATGACTTTATGTACTGCAGTAAATTGAGGCATCAGTAATCCTTTCCCAGTGTTTGTGAGGGAATTGCCTGCCCTTCTGGGAGTAGAGTGAGGATCGAAGAAACAGCAGTGTTCTTAGCATCTGATTGCAAGTCATCAGCCTAAGAGAAAACAAAAGAAAAACTTACTAAATTTGGGTTCCACTGAAGTACACATGCCAACCTTGATCCTCCTGACTAACTATAGCAAAAGATATTCCTCAGCTCAGTTCCTTAGTAGGAGTTATGCTAAGACCATGTTCAAAGCACTGTACAAAATCCTCTCTGGCTGCAAGAACCAGAAGACTTCCCAAACTAACTCTGTGGTGTCCTGACTCATTGTTTCCTGCCCTTTGTGCTCCCCTAACATCAGAGTCTAAAACTGGATGAAGAGACAAGAGCAGCAGACTCTGAAAAAGAGATAAAATTACTTCCTGAAATGGTTCTGGTCATGGATTGGATAGTAGGACAGAGATTATAGGACAGATAGAACAGATATTGGCGGGGGAAAAGTCATAATGAGGAGAGCCAAACACTGCAGCAGGTTATTCAAGGGGATCTAGTGACACTCCATCCTTGGAGATATTCAGAACTCAGCAGGACAAGGCCCTGAGCAACCTGATCTCAAATGGCCCTGCTCTGAACCTAGGCTGGACCAAGGGATCTCCACGATACCCTCAAGTTCAATTATCCCATGATTCTGTGACCAAGGAGCACCGTGTGCTTGACTCTGATGACACTCTAAACACAAAAGGCAACGTAGTTTAAACTAGGTAATGCTCAGGATTAATCCCAAACAGCAGTCAAAGCAAACTCTCAGCCTGTCCTTTTATCATTACCCATTTCCCCAAGCTCTTCTTTCTTTCTCTCTTGATCTTCTCCTTTCTTCAAGTATTTCACAAGGTCACCAAAAACCTCTTTTAAAAAAAAAAATTAATTCCCCACTTAAATTTGCCATATAAGCACTAGATAATAATGATAATGAGCAGCTTACAACCTAGAAGACCTCTTCACCTGAAATGTGAAGAGTTGCTGTTCAATTTTGGTCTTATAGTAGCAAAGAGGATGTTAATTTTGTTTTTTGAGTCTCTTTCCAGATTATGGAGATTGTATGTCTTTTCCCACCTCTTATTTCATATGCTTTGGAAATTAAGGGAATGTCTATGGCTCTGATACTGTTAGTAGTCATCTCAGAGCAGTGAGGGAAATAGGGGCTTGTCTGTGGCACAGGACATGTTGTCACTCTTTTAATATTGCTTGTAACAGTACAGAGCCCATGTGAAGCCTTGACATAGGGAAAACAAGGCCATACCTAAGTGCAATTCGGGAATGACTTAAGAGCATAAAAGCCTTGGGATAGGTATAAGGCCTTGATTTATGTTACCAAAAGGGAAAAAAAAAATTAAAAATCCTCACTTACACAAACATTATTATATTCATTTTCCGTAAGGCTGGAAGGCCTTAGAGACCTACTCAGGAAATCAGAAAGTCAGTTTCACTTGCACTAGAGCCTTTCCAAGCTTCTTTTGGTTTTTTTGGGGGGGNAGGATTCTATGATTCCTTTTTCTATCATCTGTGGGCAAATTCTATGTCAGGTGTGCCATTATTATTGCTATGCAATGAGATTTAAGCACACTGGGAGTTAACAGCATAACAATTATAATAATTGTATGTAATCATAAATTGTGTTGTGTAAAATGTTTCTGTGCATTTTGCCTTACCAGTGCAATGTAAGGTGCTTTTAAAAAAGATTTCTATCTAAAAAAGGTTAATTAGGTTTTTAATGATCAAAAAATGCATTGGTAAGGTTTTATAGACATTACTGTATAACGACGAATTTTTTCTCGTGTGATGTTACTCATACACGTTTTGATGATAGGGCATGTTCTCTGGAGGCTGATATGACTGGCATGGGAGCATAAAGAAGGGTGGCAGGTTCACTGCGGAAACTACAGTAAACGAGCTGGCCCTTAGAGATCACCATTTGAAGCCAAGGTCATTTTAAACACGTGTTAAGAACAGTCAGTTGCATGTGTCAAGAACAGAGGGCTGAAGAGGGAACTTGGAATGAAAGAGGGGAAAAAAATTGTGGCTTCCTGGCTTATTACTGAGGAAGAAACTGTCATTTGGAGCACTTAAGGATGATAGTAACTTAGAGGTAAGCAGCATTCACAAAAGCTAATCCACATCATGAATCCTATCCACCTGACATGTTAAAAGCACCAAATTGCAGGAATGAAAAGAAATGCTATGTGTACACAATATCATATTTACACCAATATCTTAACAATGGTAAGAACAACGGTTCTTAAACTCTCCTACAGTGTAGCTTACAGACAGAGTATTTCTTTGACAGAAGACTGGCCACCAGTAGGGACATTGGGAGGAAGGTAAGCAGGAAGGAGGAGGAACACAGAATTAAGTCCATACCTGAGGGATCAAGTTTTTTTGCACCAAAGACCCCTTGGAAACAAGGTTGTACAAGCATTCCTCAGTCACACCACACTAAGTATTCTCTTCCACGTTGTTCATGTCCAAAATGGAAGAGGAAGTTGTCAAGGTCAGTTGTCTATTAAAAACACCCTATTTACTTTGAATTCTGATAAAGGCCCAGCACATACCAGATCTTTTTGATATCTTCAAGTCTTTTGCTCTAATGTGATGTTGCATGAAGCCTGCCTGTTACCCAGCTCAATTCACAAGTGCCTTCAAAAAGTTTTAATTTTTTTTTTTTTTTTTTTTTTTTTTTTTGCATCTTCCAAAGAGCAAGACGACTTAGGACCTTAGCGGAGCACTTAATGCAAAGCACGCAGGAGAGCTAGAGCAAAATGCTGGCTCCTAGGGTGTGCAAACATAGAGATAATAAACCTGGCTGTAAACTAGCATTTTAACATGGAATTCAACCACTGTGACTTTGACTTCAGAGTGGCAAACAAAAGCAGGCTGTTTAGACAAGTGTGGAAGCTATGTGCACTGCAGTTGGGGGAATATAAAAATAAATTCCTGTGTAGGTACAGTTACTTGAGTATTACAATTGAGTAACAGTGTAAGATGAAATGAATGATGATTTTAATAGTTAAAGGTATTACACAAATTTGTCGTCATTTTATAAGAATGGAGAGAGAAATCAGGAGAAATCACATACATGTTCTTTTCACATCACTCTCATTCCTCCCTAGTGTACCAGAAATTAACAGGCTCTATCATCCAAGGATATCAGGCCCTCCTTGTAGTATCTGGCCCCACCATACTCAATAGTCTTCAGTAGTTTCTTTGCTTTAGGATTTATGATCACTCCTGAGTCTCTGAGCACCCAAAATGGCCTACCTAAAAGAATGCCTCTAGGTCTGCTGCTCAGTGGCTGGCTGGACCGATTCAGTCCCAAGTGCGTTGTAATCACACATAGAATGGCCGTTGTTTCTTTTGCAGGTAGAAGTCAAACACACAAATCACATTTTGGATTAAGTATCTACATATGCAGCAAACTTATGTATCACCAGAACCTAATTTAGTATATTTAATCAACTTTCTCTTGGAAGTGTTTTCTATTGATGAGCTATTATGAAGCATCACTTTTTGCAAAATTCAACCCCAAAGCATGCCTCGAGTTATCTCTTCTTCTTGGACATGTTTAGTACGTGCATATAATGTCATGTGACTGCAGTTAAAATAGCACTGCTAGTACAGATTACATCAGAATGGTCATGAGCCCAAGCCTGTGTCTAGAGTAAATGATGTGAGCGCTTTGTATGAATTGAATAGTGGTATACTGCCAAGAGTCTAGGTTATTCCTCCGCAGGAAGCTGTATTGAAAGTACCAATCTCTCGGTACAATCTGGTCCCATTCTGAGAACAAACACAAGCTTTTAAGAGGGGGTAGTGGCAGGAGAAATAGTCGTAGGAGAATGCTAAAAGATGCTTCAGCTGTGCCAGGGATGATTTTGCTAAGTTCACTGAAATGTATGAAGAGAAACGGAATGGTTCTTCAACTTCTAAAAAAGAACTTCTGCCTTTTCCCCAAGTGCTATCTTCGTAGAATTACAATTCTACAAACTCTTAACCAAGACCTGCATAATAGGAATTATTGCTGAATTTGGGGTGTGCAGTTATTTACGTTAGATTAATATGTTACTTACTCAGGATTCCAGTTTTTCGGGGTTTTCTACCTGCAAAAGTCTTATTAGCATAATTCTGTCAGTTAGGACATTGTTATTAACGTTGTTATACCAGCACAATTGGTATAGAAGTAGTCATACCAGAACAAAGCTGACTTACAGCCCCCAGTACACGCTGCACTTTTCAAAAGTATTTCTGTATTCATATGACTGCATCTACTTCAGGATACCTTTCGCTACTTTAACTTATTCCCTGGAATGGAGGTACAAGCATGCTCTTACCTTGAGCTTGTCAGGAGCAGTTCTTCTTCCAATTTATCCCACACCGCCAAAAGCTTTTGCCAGGTCTCCTCTAAGTTCCCAGCTCCATTTCTTTTCATACACTATGTAGTTTGGAAGGGGGGGGGGGAATAAAAAAATCAGTATCAGTGCCAGTTTTCATAATCCATGCTATTCTTCAGTTAAATCAGTTCCATGGGTTAGTCCACTCTGCATCAAAAAAATTACTATGCTAGCCCAGTAAAGACTGCAGTACAGGTGCAAAAACGAGTAGCCAGGGTTGCCCGAACAATGTTAAGCAGTACTGTCACTGAATGTTGCATTGCAGTCAGTGACAATCCCGGGCCAAAGACAGACAATACTGCAGTGACAAAAGTAAATTCATAAATTCTAACAATGGAATTTAAATGACAATTAACAAAATCCCAATAAAATCTTAAATAACCTCAGACAATTTTATATCACAGTTAGTAAAACCTGTATATACCTACTGACAGATTCAGCCCTTCGATGGAGGAAATCTCAAAAATCATCTGGATCACACTGTAACATTCTTGTGTACTATCTTCACCTCCAGGAACTAGTGCCATGACAATTCATCTTCAGAATGAAAATGCCAAGGATCCAGAATATGACACAGTTGCTGCATATTTAAAAGCAGAAACATGGCAAAAAGCACAAAATCAAATCCCTTTTCTTTCATAATATTGGCCCAAACCTAACCCCATAATTTCAAGAATTACGTTTTTAATTATGATTACAACTCTTTTTTCCCCATCTCATTATTTATATTTAAACATGAGTACACTTGAGATTTCTATACAAATCATATTCTGAAACATTTCTGTATTTGCCTAAGGTGTAAAAATATAATTTGAATTTGTGACTCTTCCCTTCTTTTCCTCTGAGGAAAAAATTGTCAGTCTATTTACAGCTAATCAGATATAGACATGCTCCGACTTGAAAAAGATTTGTCTAAGGACTACATCGGGTTTACAACATATTAGGGTGGCAGGCTATCATTCTGTGAGATAGTAAATAGCTTGAAGAAATAATTTTGTCCCAGGAGAGTTCCTATCAGATGAGATATTGTCTGTTTGTACCACTCTAACTTTATGTTGGATCAGGCATACTTTATCCTCCTCAACTGACAGAAAGCTGGCAGAAAATTGGAATAAACACTGTAACATATGCTCCGTCTGATTCGATAAAAATGCAGTCGTGTGCTCATGCCAATATGGATCAAATCTTTACTGCCAGGAAATCCAGCATGCACAGATTTTATAATACTTAATGCAGAACCAGAGCCTTGTATTGCTTCATTTTTTGCTGCATATTAATTGATTTTTAATTACTTGATTATGTGCACAAATAAAGAATACAGGTTTGTTTGAAAGCACCCTGACAAATACTTGTGTGGAGTGAGGCTACTGTAGTATAACGGTTCTCCAAACATGATCTCCAGACAGCAGGAGTGTGTCTCTCATAACACTGGCACACATGATTTAGTATCTTTATGGTCTAAACAAAAAATAATTTATTCAAGACAAAAGAGGCTGTAACATCCCTCGGTAAACAAGTATTGGACTAGCAGTATATCTGCACCACTGGAGACAGACTCATGTGCAATGTATAAATTTTTGTGTTATTTTTCTCCTCCTTGCAGCCACTAACAGTGCAGAAACAGAGAAAACAGGCTACTCTGATTTTCAACAAGAAGTAGTCCTGCACAAGCTCCATGCTGTGTCTGAAGTCTCACGCACACCTTGCACTGTCTGCATGGCTGAACCCCTATTCAGCACAAATTACTAGGAGCACATCGCTGCTGTTACCATTGGTGGAAAACTTTAGTCTCTGAAAAGCACTTTCGCAAGACTGCATTGAATATAGTCGTTAACAGGAAAGTTCCAACAGGGAAGTTCCCAAATCCTCATTTGTATTAAAGACAAACTCTCTCTCTCCGACTTCCTCCAGGCTGTTTCTGTCTAATGCCTCTCCAGCTTCCAATTTTAACAAATGATTTTAAAATTATAATATTGTATTGCTTCTTTGAAGCATGGATTTCCCATTTAGATTCAGTCTAGCCCTGGTCATTATTCAAAACGAAAAGGAGGAGATAGGGGTGCAAAGAGATAAAATATGGATACATATACACTAAGCCTGCTTTTCCAGTGTCTTGTGTTTTATTTAGTCATACACAACCCCAACTAGGTGAGTGCAAAATGAAGGTCAAGGGATCCTATTTTGATTTTTTATTATTATACATTTACTTTCAAAAGAGTTAAGAACAAAAGATTTGCAAAGCATGCTAGCCTAACTCACTTGTTATATCTAAAAATCTGCCAGGAATGTATTGAGAAAAGTGTGCATTTAACAGCAGGGTGAGCTTTAAAAGACTTCAGTCCCTACCCACTCAACTTCCCTCTCCTTGGTAGCGCAGGCTGGCTTGGCAGGCATGATCCTGTTCATATGATACAGTAGCAACCACATGACTGAGCAGCTCTGTCATCTCAGTGTAGCTGCACCTGACCCCTGAGTAATGTTACCATCATCTACCATATGCTTGGTGGTCTTTGCATCTCTCTCTTCCAAGGGGAGGTATGTAAAACAGATGCACTCAAGTGTTTTGCTTACACAGCATTTTGTTTTGTTTGGTGCTTTCTCTTTTTCTGGCTGTAGAGAACAAAGGTTTGCAGCCTTATAACATATAAATAAAAGATGAATGGGAATGAGAGAACTAGTTAATACTACCCTTCATGAAAATGTTCACTGTAAATAGAAAGGATTGGGTTCACCTATTCTAGAGTACTTCAGTAACAACTAAACCTGCCTGCTTAACAGTTTTACAGATTGGTGGACAATCAGTGTCTAAATAAACAAACACATTTATTAATATTAGAAACATATAAAAGGACATGTTTAAGAACAATGCTATCAAACCTCCTGTTGGCTAACAAAAAATGTTTTTTAACTACCTGGTACAGTTTGGCATGCCAAATGCAAACTAAAGCTAAAGAGGAATCTGTGAAAATAAAGTCTATAAACGCATTGTCATAATTTTTATGTACTATCCTATACAGGCTATTGCTCAGGGACCTCATCATTAGTTTTTATAGAATTTGCATCTGCACATAAACTTTAGATGCTGGAAACTATTCATTACCCTTCTAGGAAGTGCCTTCTTTCCTCATTTTTTCTCATGCCATTAAGTTGTCAGAGTTTCTTAGCCCTTGTTCCTGTTGCACCTGCAGCAAGTCTTAGAATTTGGTTTCCTCTTTCGCATCTCCACAGCAATGTCATTGGCAATGACATGCACATGTCTGCTACCTGTAGCGATGGCTTTGCTCAGTCTCCAGACTGGCCCTTCCATATCCAGAGAACCTGCAAAAGCAGAGAAAGAGAAATAACTTATCAGAAATTAAAAAGAAAAAAGTTGCCTGTATTCTTTGTGATAAAGGCTGCAGCTTACAAATTTTAACACAATGGCTATGCCATCTTTTTAAGCAAGGAGAAGGTATTCTGTTTATGTGGAGGACTTTCTTCAGCCAATGAAAAGATTTTGTAGACCCCTGTTATAATGCCACGTATCGGTGAATGTGAGTGTTAATACAAGAAGTGATCCAGCAAAATTCACCTTATTAACTAAACAAATCGACCAAAACTCTGGCCGAATAGTAAGTTTGTAAGTATTATTTATTCAAATGTGGCAAAGGTTACTGATGAGTTGCCAATATAATTGCTGCTACCTGATAAGTATAATCTGACTGTATTCTGCACCTTCCTCCCCTTTCCTCATCAAAAATAGAAAAATAGAAAAAGAAAGGGCAAAACTGACAAAAAGATAGACTTTGCCCCAGAGGACTTCAGCAACTTACTCCTCACTGTCAATGCTTGCCAAAGAATAGAAGGTGCATGTGTGCAGCTTTCATCTCCCCCCCCCCCCACCAAAAAAAAAAACCAACCAACCAAAAAACCTCACAAGCGCAGACTGACTTCTGGTGACTTTGAACCCTGACACATTTTGTCCAATGAAGAGGCCTGTTATCAGTAGCCCGGTTATGACTTAACTCTATCTCAGTTTCCCATTGTGTGTGAATGATGTAGTTTTACAGATTATGACAACACACTAAAGAAAAGGCATCTAATCCTGTGAATGGTCACTATGCCTATTTAAAATCACTAAGTCACTACTATGGCACGTTCACACTTGGTCATGTATTTACCATTTCCCCCCCTCAATAATGATGTGGACTTTGGGTAGAAGAGAGGCAATAAACTCCTGCATAAGCTGTTTAAATGGCATTTGCCCTTAACAGAAGCCAATCTCTCTAGGAAAACCAACACTCTAACAGATATGACTACAAATGTATATTAGCTTGAAACATTGGTCGTTTGACTTTAATCCTGTGGCAGTACCTGTGAATTCATTGTCAACGTCTCCTAGAATAGCTAGCAACCACTTCTGAAACGAACCCAGAAGTGGGACGTGTAGTCTATTTCCTATGACTACTTTCAAAGACAGGTCTGTATTTATTGGTTTGTGAAAACAGGGGTTCATTAGCTGTCTCTCTGAACAATAGCCTGGAACAGTCCATAAAAATAAAAAAGAAGTGATTTAAGACTGAATAGAATATAAAATGCCTCAAAGACTTAATGGAACTGAGACAGAAAGGCAAGTAGGCAGGACAGAGAGATACAAGAATGCAGAACAGGAAGAATGCCTGTAGCAGCCTACTTCTGTTTATGATCTTTAGCTCACAGCTAGCACTGTTGTCTAGCAACACTAACACTTACAGAGAGAACAGCAGCTGAGGTAGACACCTGTGGACAGCATAGCAGATTATGATTGTGCTGAACCACGAAAATTACCATACAATACTTTAAGGTAAGTGATATCATGCTACAGAATAAAATGTATGTGTAAACACAGCAGTGTCTTATAAAGATAATCCCACGACAGACTTAAAATTCCTATGGTGGAAACAAACCAATCAACCCAGCTCTTCCTAAAACTAAGACAAGGTTGCTAATATTATTAAATTTGTGAAATTAAAGTCACTGGAAAAGCACTCATTGACTTCACAGGATTTAACTATATTGCTGCACAGATAAACGTAATCTGGTTAAGTGCTTGGTTTGCCAGCATGGTAGTAAAATAAACACAGTACAATTCTGCCCAGTATGCAAAAGGTCATACCGGTACAGCTGAGAACTGAGTTGGGAGAATGTAAATACTAAAATTATTTTCAGTAGTATTAAGGAGTTTAAAATATTTTCTGACTTTAAGTCTACATTTTACATACACTATTTCATTATCTACAGTGCCACATACTACCAGTGCTAAAGCAAGAATACCCATACTTGAGCTCATGAACTGCAATATGCCAGCAAAAGTCTAGCTCCCAACCTCCCAGACAGGTCTTACCCCCAATCTGCTTCCTACGCTCTCAGTGTAATTTGCTATTTTTGTCATCTTTGCATTCCTTTATGGAGAATCACTAAGAAATATTGTTCTACACCTCTTATGCAGTGTCTGTACTGTTTGCAGATATGCAATACAGTGAGGTTATATAATCTAATGATAGGCCTGGGCATATAGTCTTTGTCCCATACACATCTAGAGTCAAACATGAAAACATAGTTGCTTGGTGCAGGAGCGTGCCCTATTTATATTGAAAATCTACCTTCTTCCTTACAGATCAATATGCCAAAGGCCTGCCCAGATACTTTCTCTGCTGTGACAGGATATTAAAAGAATTTGGATAGGTATACCTGCAGTGCTTAAAATAAATATCAAATAAAGATGTGTTACGGAACATAAGCAGATACTATTTTGAAATAAGACATCAAGCATTGCACTGACCTCAACAGTAAGCATTTCCAAGCTGTATCACCTTAAAACAAAATCATTAGTGCATCCCATACATTAAGCTGGGTTTAAAAATATCCAGAATCAATGGAGCTGATTGTTTTATTATTCCAAATTTACTGAGACATCCCTACATTCCTTTGCACACAGTTCACCTCCTACTCTGCCCTGAAGGTAGCCTGTTCTTTGTGCGATAAGAGGTGTTTCTTCAGCTTCAAAATCAGTGGAAAATAAACTTCAGCCATGATAGCGGCTTGTATCAGAGTTTAGTTTCTGTTTGTAAAGTTGCATTCTCATTGTACTTTTTACTGAGTTCAGTCATCTTTCCAGAGACTGTAATAAGCAATCTTTGAAAAGCAAAAGTGAAAAACATAATGCTGCATTGAGGCATTCACCTTCTAATGGAAAAGTCATCTAGAAGCATCCTACCTGCTTCTCACTAAACAAAAAATTTAATAAATTAGGGAATTGTTTCACATGTGAGAGAACAAAGCAGGTGGCAACTGATCTGTTCCTAGGACAAAAGTACAAGTCAGTCATAGTGTATCTGACACGTTGTAACACAGGAGGCTCTATTTTGAAGAGTAAAACATATGCAGATGTAGAAAAATATTAGAACATCTAACACTGGTAAGCAAATAACTTTAAAAAATACTACTTTTTTTTTCATATCAGATACAGCAGAGAGACTGCTATGAAAGTGAACGGCTATTAACCTCCAAGAATTAGAGGATAAACAAGTAACAATAGATGAGATTGCATAAGAATATAGTGATCAAGTACTCACTTTCTAGGTATTCTCCAAATTTTGTTGGGTAAAAAACCCTATAAAATTAATTACTCAAGAACAACCAAAGCTATAATATGTAATTAGAAACCTGGTAACATACTTTCATATATGTTTCTCCATGGCTCTCTAAGCTCTTTGTGGGCAACTGTAACATGCAAGTATTACTACTTGTTTGCTCTTCAGATTAAATCCGCATGAATGAACTAGCTATGCATTAATTTCAGAATTTGGAAAATTCTGAGGTGTTTGGGGTTTTTTTCTTCACAGATAACACAGAACACCTGACTTGCCTTTCACTCCTCTAATCATATTGCTGTAAATAATCCACTGACACTCACAATTATATACATTAGCAATACCTGGGCTCCCCTATCATGGATCAGCATCTATGACAGCTAGCTGTCATTTAGATCAGAGTAAGATCTGTTCACACCAAAAGAGCCACCAAAAAGTGCAGAGAAAGAACAGTGGAAGCAACAGAGTAATGCTAAGAGATTTGGGGGGAGCCTTTACCAGTTGTAAGTTTATAGAACGTAACTTCTGTACTTTACAGGGACAGACTTTTTATCTTGGCAAACCAAAAACAGGTGACGAACACTGGAAAAATCACAGTGGAGAAACTTTTGTTTGTTTGTTTTCCTGGCATTTTGTTTGTTTTACCTCTGGCAGGTAAAGCTAACAGCAGTTACAAAATCTGACTGAAGTTGAAACTAGTCTGACCCAAGACAGGAAGATATTTGCTTGTCATATTTGAGTTAGCAGAACACGAGTGCCTGTCTTCTAACGATGGTGTTCCGGCACCGAAGCCGGGTGCAGCTGCACTGGGATCTTAACCTCCTCGGCACTTCGTATCTGGACTTCTCTGAGATGTACCACTAACATGGGGACAACCAGCCAGCGTTTCTCCAGTTTGGAATCTCCGTGTTTCCAGTGGTTTCTTTCTCCTGGGTGTGGAAAGGTTCTAATCCAAGTATACTTACTATTCTCATTGTATTATTGCTAAGGTATTTGTCTATTTTCTAGTGTTTAAATTTTTTCAAGTAAAATTCTTCTAAACTTTTGTTTCCTTAGGGCAGTTTCCTGGAGCCCCTCCTGGTTTCCAGCTCTTATCTGGGAAACAATAACAGCCACCGTTTTGCTGCATTAGATCCAAAGCTCACAGAAATAAATCGAGGTATTCTAGGCAAGCCCAGGTAGAAATATAATCTCTTAAGAGGGCAGCCAGAATAGACAAATGAAGGCTAGAATGCTTACAGTACCTACACTGATGTCTGAAAGAATTCCTTCCAGAATATAGCAGAACCACATGCTTTCAAAGAAACGTCTAGAATAATCTTAGAGATAAGGTTGTGGTAGGCAGAAGGGTAAAAGTACTTAATTTTCCTTGTTCTTGTTTTCTGAACTGATCTTTAAAATACAAAGGAAGTTAAGAGAACATAGTAAGATGTTGTGGAAAATCTAAATTAAACTCACGAAGGAAGGAAATCCAGAGCTATGAGTACAACTCCGACTTCTTCTGACCTGCGCCACAGCTGTGCCCAGACAACTCAAACATATTGTGATTCTGTGATAAGAACTGTTGTTAACCACAAGCTGTGACTTGCTGAGATAAAAGGACTTTCCTAATGAAGTTTACTTATACATATATTAAATAGAGCCTGCTTGGTTAAGAGTAATAGTAGTAGTATTTTAATTGCACATCTTTAACTGGCAAGAATTTCATGTTTCCTCACAGAGGTAGTCATTACCGAACTGGCTCAAAGAGAAGATTAAATGCCTAATCATTACACAAGGTGTTGAAAAGGCAGAGCTGGATGCAAATGCTAAATATCATTAACGTTATTTTCCACTGGGTTGAATCTCTCGCACCCGTCTACCAGCCCCTGTGAACAACTTTCAAGTTTCCAACTTCTGAACTGTGTAGTTGTGAATTTTTCTTAGGGCTGATGCTATTAGGCAAGGATGCTTCGCCACCACACTGTTACGTGGAACAACAGTGTTTCTCAAGTCCAAAGTACTCCTCGGATCACATTCCAAACACATGGAGAGCGGCTGAGCCCAGCTCACGTTACACATCCGTAGAGCCGGTCTCCAGTATCACCTAATCAGCCTGTTATTTCTTGAGACCACATTCACAAGAGAGGAACAGAAGGCCTAAATTCTGCCCAGGTCTCTGCCCGGCAGGTAAGTGTCAGCCTACTGAGATGATCTATGAGCAACCACTCCCTCCGTGAAAATGATAAAAGCTTCAAGTCCTTCTCCTCACATAACGAGCAAACTCACTCCCAGGCACCCGCTGTACTTCACAAGATACACTAAAGCCACCCATGTGCTGCCACTGCTACATCCCACAGCACAAGCAGTAACTCCAGTGGATTAGCCCACTGTTAGCAATCATCCCCTTTTCTGAGAGCAAAAAAGGGACGGGTGTGTTTTCCCTGACCAGCGAAGCGCACCAAGCACTCCCCTGAGCTACCTCCAAAGGCCTCCCTCCGGGACCGGCTGCCGTGTCACCTCAGAAGCACGCCCGCCTTCACACAGGCGGACACCACCGCCACCTCCGCACCAGAGCTCCGGGCAGACGTGTCGCTTACTCACACGCCGAAAGGGCGCTGCACAACGTGGCCGCACCACGTTGGCCAACACCACCGGCCTTCGACCCTTTCCCCGGCGGCGGAGGCACGCGTGTCCCGCACCCCACCCCGCGCATCTAACGCGCTACCCCGCCGCCCTCACAGGTTGCCAGCCGGCGCGCCGAGCCCCGCCGCCCACAGCCCGCCTCGCGCCACACCGCTGCCTCCCCGCGCTCTGCTTTTACTCTGGCAGGCGGCGGCGCCCGCTCACCCCTGTGAGGGGAAGCGGCGGCTGAGGGGAAGCGGCGGCTGAGGCGAGCTACGCGCGTGCCGCCGCCGCCTTTCTCCCCCTCACGCTCCCGCCAACGCCACCTGG
>VWZZ01000012.1:437292-486430 GCA_013399095.1 Psophia crepitans
GGGGCCTCACGCCCACCTGGGCGGGCGGCGGGTTTCGGGGAGGCCTCGTTGCGGTTCAGCGGTGGCGGCCCCCCCGCACGGGGGCAGGGCCGCCGGCTGCCCGCGCTGGTGTCAGGTGGGAAGCGGCCGCGCTAACCGCGGGCTGCTGGCTGCGATCCGCAGCCCCCTCCGAGGCCACCGGCCAGGGGCCTAGCGGGAGTTTTGAGTACGTGAAGCACAAGGGGCCTGGGTTCTGTTCAGGCATCCACCACACATCCAGCTTCCCAGTTGCCTAGGTTCGGGTGTGCCGTGTCTAATTTTTTTTCCTTCTGTCTTTTCCAGTAGGTTTCCCAGGTGCAGCTGAGCAGTGCTTCCTTCATTCTAGCTCTTACGGTTCAGGAAAGAAAAAAACCCACTGGTTACTTACTTAGGTGCGATTGCCATACTGAGTATGAATTTTGGTCAGGATAGAGGCAAGCGGGGAGAGCTCGCCCACTGGCATGTCGCTGCCGTTGAGAACAGTGCAGAAATTCACCCAGTCTCTTAAACAGAGGGACAGACAGCACAGTTCTCTGGAGCAGGAATGTGTGCTTCAGAGGTTTAGAAAAGTGCGCCTCAAGCACAATGTGACGTTTTCGTATTCATGTCGTAGATTGGGAAACTGCAGCTTGTTTTCTCATAATGAGCAGTGTTCTTAATAGTGAGATGGATGAACTGACTGGTGAGCACTCTGTTCACATCTGGTGCCAAAGGAAACGAGGGTTGTGACTGGTGATAATTTCCTTCCTTGAACAATGGTGGTTTGGAAAACTTGACCTAATCAAATTATGCAGTTTTCACAGTAGGTATGTCAAGTGTACTTGTTTTGAGGGGCGGAGGAGCAAGAGGATACTTTCCCCCACCCCGGAAACAGTTCAAATTAAGTAATTATTATTATTATTATTATTTAATAATTGTAGGTTACAAAAAGAAAAATAAAGAAGTGGCATGTTACAAGTCTTTGGGTCTTCCCAGGGAAGTGACAGGCTGTTACACGGTTGAACTGGGCTAGTATTTTGTAACTCTGGTCACCTTCAATACCAGCTCTGCTACCAGTCGCAGAAATTGCAACTGCTGTAACTGAATTTTCCAACGGGGTACTGTAGAAGTTAACAGTGAAATCTAAACTACCTTGCATATCTTAATTTGTTTATTGACCAGTAAAGCTGAGAACATGCAGTCAGATGTGCTGCAGCTTTCATGACAATCAGGCTAGTTCTTTTGTCTCCTGTTTTAGAGGTTTTTAAACTGAGACCTGTGTGCTGATACAAAATGTGGGTAATGCATATGCTTATGCTTAAAACACCAATATGTTGACAGATTGCTGCATAAATTGCTCCATGAAATAATACTGAACCATAATCTAAACATTCACTTTAACTCTTTCGTGTATCAAACGGAAATTAAATTTTAGGCTCTCTGCTATAGATATCATCACTGGTTCACAGTGTCAACCTCTGGACAGACCTCTGGAGGTCTGTTATTGTGTGGAAGCTAAAGCTTTATGTTCTAAGACATCATTCTGCTTTTTTGATAACTGGTGGCAGCTGCTTTCCCTAAAGCAGTGCTTCCAGCTTTGCGTGGAGAGGCACAAAGGGTTTTTTTTTTTCTCCCCCCCCCTCCCCGTACTGAAGGATTGCCTTTTTATAACAGAACTGACATCATTTTTGTCTATCAGATCGCTGTTACTTGGGACCATGCACATCAGGATAGTGATGCTTAATCCGTGCATCATCAGCTATGTTTTCTGCCAAACATACTGGCTTTTGAATTGTGCTGACGTGGTTTCTCTGTACGGATGCATGTCAGGGAGTGTTTTCTTGCAACTGTTTTGTGGCTAAAAAGAGAAGAAAAAAAGCTCGAAGATGGTTTGCATGCCTTAAAAGATCTGAGAAGGGTTAGGTGGAAAAGTCTTCTACAGCTGGTGGAGACCTTTTCAGAAAGACTTCAGTCAGAGTAGCCAGAAGTCCACAGCAATTCTCTTGGTGATTTTATGCCTCATAGCTGGAGTATAGCAAAAGAATTGGAGAGCATACCAACAAAGCCATGGCCAAATGTCATTTAACGGGAGAAACGGTTGAGGGCACTGGCTTTGCTGACATTACAGGCTTGGACTGTGGGCCTTTTGTACTTTGTTGAGGTACTGATGGGAAATAGTGCTTCAGCTTTGAAGGCACCAAAAAGCATGGGCTGAGGGCTCACTGTCAAATCTTGAGTATCTGTTGACTGCTGGGTTAACGTGTGGCTGTCTCAGAAGGCTTCTGATGTCTTGAAATTAAGTTCCTTCAGTGTAGTTTGGACGCAAATGTGTTCCTTATTTTTCTACTTACAGCAGAAGGCTAAAAATACACAGAATTGTCATCTAGTCCAGGTTTTTGTCCAGCAGTTGACAGTCCGTTAAAATTCTCACCCAGCTTCTGGTTTTATGAGAAGCTCTCTTGTTTTGATGTTTCCATCCATTGACTCCTGTTAGGCTTTGGTCTGTTTCACTGAAGAGCCCTTTACGTACATACAGTTAAGATATTTTTAAAAATTGATAAGACTGTTGAAGTCATACTTTCGACCAGCTGTGACCGAAAACTTCAGTTTCTTGAACATCTAATTGAAATGTTTTCAAAATTTGTTGGTTTTTCTCATGTTGTCTTCTTTAAGCCTTCCACAATTTATCTCCTTGGTCTTTGGTATGTCTAATCTGTTTTAGCTTAGAGCACGAAAAGATTGTATCACACATTTAACTGTCTGTGCCTCCAAAAATCACTTAGCTTACATTGAACTCTTAAGTTAAAACTTTACTTGCCAAGTTCTTTTCCAAAACGCTGCTTCCTGGGGTAGTCCTCTGTCCTGCAAGTGTACCTTCTGTTTCAACACTTCACTTTCAATTGCATTAAATACCACCTCTGTGCCCAAATGAGTAAGTGTCCTAGAATGCTTTGCTTGGTTATTAATTTTAATTGGTTATTAATTTTAATTAATTACCTTTTCCTTTATCACCTGCAAACTCTAAAAGAAATAAAGTTAACAATTAGTGGCTCACTATGAAAAATAACACATAACCAGAATTTCAAAGAGGCTGTTTTAAGGGTGATTTCCCCGTCTGTAATCACATCTCATGACTCATGAGTCTAATGATTAATACCTTTAGTGTGTGCTGTGTTGGTTTTATATCCTTATAATGAGAGACAGTTTTTACTGTTTCATTTATCTCAACATTTAATTTCATGTTTGTTTGCATCAAGATTCCTGGTAGCGTATTGGTCAATAGAAGGGCACAGTGGAGAGTTAAAGTGCTGTTAGCAAATATTAATATTTAGCATTTAAATTGGCATGCCAAGATAATGCTGTAAACAGATTTTGATTAACATCAAATACTTTGTGCAGTTATGGAAAATACACGGCTTTGAGCATGACAAAGCAAGATTATATGCGATCCAGTGTACACAACTGTTCCACGTCACTTCTTGCTCTTAATGTTTCATGATTTTAAAAAAATCAATCTCCTGACTTTCCTTCACTGCAATATATTGTCACTGTCAACTCATCTCTCATCCCACTCTTGTCTTTTCAAGGTGTCTTGAAGATGTCTGCTTTCCAGTTTGCCAAGAGGAATAGATTAGGTACTAGTAGTTCCACAGAAATTTCCATCATAGTTCATTTTTCATGAGGGGAATAGTTGCTTTATTTCATGTTGCAAGTCCAGTTAGGAACTGTGATTTCTAGATGTTAAATACTTAAAAAAATTCTGTAGTAAACAGCTGTAATGTTTTCCTGTCATTTGTGTTAAAATAGTCTGATGCTGTTAGCCTTGCTTTGGAAGTGAGCGCTGGAAACTTCATTGTGTCTCCGTTCAAAAGATGGCACTGATGCTTTTCAATACATCCGTTACAAGGGTACGGTTAGAGTGAGATGTTGCTGGAGGGACATCATATATGGAGAATTCTGTTAAGGGTGGCCTTATCTTAGAACACAACAGGCTGAGAGTTTACAGATAAGTACAAAGGATAAAACTGGGGGGGAAAGAAGTGCTTCCTGTAAGGTGTGTATCTTCTCTGTGTTTTTTGATGTTTGTCAGCTCTTTGGTGTCTGTGTAATGGAGGCGATTCTCACCCCGGGACTCATCTTTTCAAAGAAACTGTTTCTGGATAAAGAAGCTAAGTTCCTACCAGAAGTCTTAAAACTAAAAGGCGTATGTGTATACGCGTACTGGCGAGAGACTGTTTCCATACGTCTGATCAAAGGGAGCAGTGCCCCTGCCACCAGGATGAAGGGGTTGCTCTAAGGCCTCGGTCCATGCTCACAGAGGGCAGGAGCCACTAAAGTGGTTTTGTGCAGGAAGGTGCATCACTCAGTCTCTTCCTCTTTGTGTGCCTGTCAGCTCTCTTTGTCTTTTTTAATTTTCTTTTTCCTTTTTTAGTAACCTGAATAAATTCCCTAAAACTTGAACCATTGTGCGTTTGATAAAAAGTCTGTGTAAATCCCTATATTTAAATATTTAAACCCTGCAGGTTCCCGTCACCTGAGGTTTGAGGGGCCTGATCAAGCAGGTGTGCTCAAAGCCAGATATATTAGCATGAGATAGTGGCATCGTTGTTAATGGCATATAGATGTTAGATCCAGTGCATTGCAGTGTAGCGCTCTTTGATTTAATCAAAAAACCTGGCCTGAGTTGCTTGCCTTGTTATGAAATGCACTAGTGACCAGAGCATTTCTTGCTAAAGGAAAAGGTGAGATCTAGGTCCTCCTCAAGTATGGAGCTGTCTTCCAGGAATCTCCTGACTACTGAACTACAGGCACTCCTAGTCGTGCTCGTTGTCTGCCCTGTTAGTTCAAATTGGGTCATTGATTCTTTTGACAGAGTCAAAAAGGAAGAAAGCGAAATAGAGAGTGAGGCCCTCTGGTCTTGTGCCAAAGCAGTCAGGTTCAGACCTCAGTTTCTAACCCGTTCCCATCTTAGCACGTAGACTTTGTGGATCACTCGCCCAAGAACACTTAACGTGCCGTGCAGGTTGTAACTTAAAATTGACCCACATCTTTCCCTTCACATGGATCTGCAGCAATAGAGTTAAATATGATGTCACCTTGAATTCCCAGTGATAAATGTTGTTAGAAAGCTGCTGCTTTCAAGTTGCATCTAAAAATGGCTTTGTCTAATTTGTAACTTTTTCATTCCCTCATGAAAGATGCAGCAATACTCAACAAACACCTGTCAGGATTCAGATGGAAAATGTTGAACAAACAGTGGAGATTTCACTTTGGAGTGGCAAAGGTAGACAAAGTGGTGGAAAAGTGCAGCTGCCAGTAATTTGTCTGTCTCCCTTTGTTCCTTTAACTTACATTAGAGTTTAGTCTTTACTCTTGTCTGCAGTTGAAGAAATGTTGTCTCTGAATTTCTGAGCTTCAGACAAAACTAGGTTTTATGACCAGTGGCTGCATGGAGCCTACGGGTGCAAGGAACATCTGGTACGCTTTGCGTATTTGGTGATTGCTTGGAAGTGCTTTTTGCCTACTTGAAGAAACCAAAGCTGGTTTAAAACGGACCCTTGTTAAGTTGCGTGGCTTCTCCAGAAAGCTTGTATGGGCCTGTGAGAATGAATGCGATTCTTCGATTACAGAGCACTTCATTAGATGTAAAGCCCACGTGGTGCAGTCTCTGTGCTCACAGTTGGCGCAATCCAAAGTTCAGTGTACAGTGTTCACCTTCATTACTAGTCTTGGAGCAATATTCTGGGATGTTCTGCAAAGCTAGCATACAACTGAAAGGTCAGATAGCCTCTTCAGTAAACCAAGAATATCCACTCAACAGTTGAACGCCAGCATAGGTTTTGCTGGGGGAACTATTGGCCAAACGGTTGAAAATTGAAACGTGCTGTTCCAAGATCCAGTTTAGCCCGTTTTGGCCCAGGTGACTAGAAGCAGTGCTTCCCAATAAAAACTGTAGCTTGGACAGCTTTGTATCTCAAATTTTAAACACTTTGCTTTTAAATGTTAAATTTATTTTTCCTCACCTGCTGTTGCTTGACAGTGTCTGCAAAGAGAAATTCAGTCTTCATTTGAGAACCAAAACAGGGCTAGGAGATGCGGGAATCCTGCATGCAGGAAGTGGAAAGGTATTTTTACTGGCTGAAGAGAATTTGATTTTGCCAGTTCTCAAACAATTCTTTATTTGTGAATAAAGATGAATATCAAGCTGGAACAAGATATCAAATTCATCAAGGCGACCAGATTTTTAACTGGATTCTGAAGAAAGTAAGGAGTTGCACTTCCTGTGAGTGGTAGTGGGTGGTGGGGAGCAGTATTTTGCACACACTGTAGCTTAGAGAAGGGCGTATTTTAAACAAGGTAGAGTTGTAAGGTAAATGACTTTATACAGGGAAAAAGGCAGCGTATAAATGTGGTATAGATGTGGAGATACGTAGGCAAATACATAGTCTGATAGCTGTGTGGTCTCAGCGCTAAAATAAACAAAGGCTCTGAAGCAAATTGTTTTTATGTGTGAAAACAGTGATGGGAAGAAAAGCATTCTTCAAGGAACAAAGTTTTCCTTCATGTAAGGCTCGTAGTTATGTGTAGCCAAGTAACATACAGCAGACATGTTTTAATGGGTTTTGACACTTCCCAGACTTCCCTTTTGTTGTTGTGAGATGTCAAACAGGAGTATGGGGAGGATTTTTTAAAGAAATATTTGACTATGAAATAGCTAATTTGAGGGTATAGCAGAAGAAAGCCACTGAAATTTTGTGACAGGCTCTCAAGAAATCAGTTTGGTATACATACCTATGCTAATAGCATCTCTTCTTGCAATCTCTTCGGTACATCTGCAAAAACAGATCAATTATTTAGAACAGGAGCCAGTCTAAATAGGTAGGCAGACAAAAGGAAAGAAAAGAAGGACTATGGGTAGGGCTTGCAGAGTCAGTTGCACCTGGTCATGAAAGAGCTCTGTGGGGTACTTCTAGGTTTGCACTCAAGTCTCTACCTCAGCACCATGTTCTTGAAGCCTATTTTCTCCCCAGCATTCTCTACGCTGGCACCTTTCTGGATGCTTCTCTGAGCGCAACGAAATCTGATACACAAAACACCCTTTAAGACAGTTGCACCAGTATTTATATAAAAGTGAATAATAGACTAGAGCTGATAGCAAAACCCCAGACCTGTATATTCTGTATTCACATAAAATACTGCACTTAATCACTGTATAAAACTATCCGAAGGGAAGCTTTAAACCTTGAAGTAGATTGCTTATACTGAGATCTCTCAACTTCTGCGACCCTGCAACTAGGCTGAAACTGGGCTTGCTTTTTTTTTTTTTTTTTTAAATAATCACAATTCAATATTTGCCTTTCAGTAAAGGATTAAGGGATGGGACACATTTCTAAGTTGCATTTGCAGAGCTGGAATTTGAGATGCTGTCTACCAAGTCCAAAGGCTGGTTTTTACTAGTTAGCATTCTGCTGAGTGCTTGCACCTGACTTGGTTTCTCTGCAACTCCTGAATACTTCTGTAGTAAACATGCTGAAATGTTAACATTTAAATTCAGTTTTAGAAAAGAAAAAAAAAAAGGTATAATAGCATCTGACATTACAGTGTATTTGCAGAAATTTTGCATCTGTTAATCTTAATGCAGACATAGTAAAAGCGTTCATGCTTTCAACTAAGTATGTTACTGAGGTGTAAGGGTGTTCAGGGCTTGATACTGATAAATATAGTACAATTCTGCTTTTAATAGAAATAATTGGAATCAAGCTGGTGGACCGAGAGGTGGCATCTCAGCAGGTGCTGTAAAACTCCGTAAAGCACTGAATGCAGGGTGGAAGGGAACGGGAACCAACTTGGGTTAGCCAGCATTTTGAAAACGCATTATGCAAATAGGTAGTAGGGTTCATGGAAATACTTGTTTTAAACACTTCAGAGAAGGGAGAAATTGGGGACAAAATACTGTTGGTGGGGAGTTTAAGTAGCAATTTATAATTGCTCTGGAGGATTTACTGATCGTGTGTGGTCTTTGTAAGAGCTGTTTATAGCTCCTGTGTTCTTTGCTCAGAACATCAAAAACTAGATCACTTGAATGATAGCTGTTTTGGGGTGAAGCAAGACTTCTTGTTCCAAGCAGCTCTGTGTTATGTTGCAAATGCTGGCCATCACTACCTCTTACACCAGTTCCTGGGAAGTGACTGAGCATGCATAATGCGCAGATTAAATAACTTGGTATAGGATTGATTTCAGTCTCTGAATCCTGTTTTTCAAATAAACGTCTAATTCGGGATACAAATAGGAAAAATAGAGTTCACAAGCCCTCTTGACTTTGTTTCTCATAAGTAGCCTAAATGTAGACCCTGATCCCGGGGGCAGTTACTGTGAATGCTGTTCCTGGAGCTGAACATCTGAAAGGACGAACGTAGAGATGCTATTAATCATTACGGTTGTCTCTTATGGCCAGATTCGCACAGTGCAAGCTTCCAGTTGACAGTTCCTTCTCTGATATGTACTTCTTGTGAAATTTTGCTTTTAAATCAGTTGGTTTCTTTCCAGAGAGACAAGGGAATTGTCTTTGGCACATAAGGCACCCTTCTGTTCTCAGGTTTGACTGTAAGCAACTTACAATGCCAAGCACTCTGGGGTGGAGAGATGACACCAGTTCTGGTGAGGACGCAGTTTCTTCTAATCCATATGGTACTCAGGTTCCTTGCCTCAGGAGTTCTTCCTGCTGAATTCAGCCTCTGTCTCAACCCTGAAGTCAGTGTCCAGCAAGAGCAGATAGGTGTGCTGGCTGGAGCAAGTGGCCCAGGAGGAAACCAGCCTCGCTGAATGATTTCCTGTGGCTCGTCCTGGTGCAGAAGAGGTCTGAGGTGCTACAGCAGGCAATAGAGGGGGTGAAGGACAGTGTGTTCCCACTTGCTTGTGTTCATTCTTGCCCATGGGTGCTGCCTTTTCATCAGGCTGACGGCCACTGTTGTCTTCTGAGAGGTAAGCCAGAGAAGGGTTCTGGCCTGTTTATCTTCAAGTAGTGACCGCTCTCTTAATAACACCGTGGGCATTTCCCTGTTGCCTAGCTGCTGCAGTTAGTGCGGAACATTTTAAAGTGGTTTTTGTTTTGGTTTGGTTTTTTTTAATTGAGCTGAATTAAGGTATTGGTTTTTAGGTCAAGAAACTCTTCAAGATAACGATATGGTTGAAGTTCTTTAAATTATTTAAAATTTGGGAAGGCCCATTACCAACGTCATCCTGAAAGTTGTTGGTTTGCAAATCATCCAGTTCTCTTTGTAATAATAGTTATTTGACAGTCATTGCTCAGAATTTCAGTAGCATGTTCGTGCTGCTTTGCATCAGTCAAAAAGCACAGAGGAAGTAGCTGCTTTACGTTCTTAACATGAAGATTTGTGCAGTTTTGAAAACTTTGAAAAAGAACAATACAGGATAGGTGTATAGGTAATCTGCTGCCCAAAATAAATGAGGTTATTCTACAGAAGTAAGAAATGTGTCAAAAGATGCACCGTCTGTCAAGCATGTAGAAACTTGTGGTGGATCTATAAGTGAGTCAAAGTATTAATTAGTGCTGTGAAGTCCTATTTATTGATAAAATTAAATGAATTTCTAATTAAGATGTGTATACAATTTGCTTCTACTCATGCTTGACTTGTAAATATTCTGTTTTACTTAATAGAAGTGCATTTCTTTTGAATTCCAGCCTCCAGTCCCTTTGGAATTTACATCAACTGACTCGCATCCAGTGACAGGGCTTTTTCCAGATATCCCTTCAAAGCTATTTTCGTGGGTCTGCTTTTCTCAGCAGACTTTATCTCCCAGCCATACTTAAGATGGGATTGCAGTGCTGTTGCACGTCGAACAGCCGTGGCGTTGGAACTCCTGCTGTTCCCAGCACTGCAGAAGTTCAGTGTATGCCTTCGGCAGACTGTATAAAGAATTGCGATTGGTCACCATAAACAGAGACTTGAAGGTATCGATTTTGTCTTTTTGTTTTCAGAGGGTCCATACGGAATATTTGCTGGCAGAGATGCCTCCAGGGGACTAGCAACTTTCTGTCTAGATAAAGATGCACTCAGAGATGAATATGATGACCTATCGGACTTAAATGCTGTACAGATGGAAAGTGTAAGAGAGTGGGAAATGCAATTTAAAGGTAAATCCTCAAATTAGCAGCACATCTTTAGCTTAAGGAAATGCTTTTAATAAAAATGACTGATTTGGGCTCGGGGCAGCTTTTAAAGAGATGTTGGCAGTGACGTTAAATAATGCAATGTGACTTTCTTAGGAAGAGGCCAGGGATTTCAGGCCTTTCTGCCATAGAGAGGATCCCATGATATCCCACTGTTGTTTTTTCAGCCTTGTGGTTTTATACAAGGAAGCTCTTCCCTTCTCAGCTCTTCAGCACAGAATTTCACTCTCCAGTCTCAGTGTAGCTTAGCTGATGGAATTCCTGCTCGAAGGTTGTTGGCTCGGGATGCCATGGAATTACGGTTAGGACTAGGAGTTGTTTTGGCATCAAGGGTTGAACAAGTTTGTCTTGAAATGATTTCTCAAAAGTATGGAAGTCTGCCTCTGGAGGGAGGGGGAGTCATTTTCCACATTATTTGAAATCAAAACAGTCTGGGGGGACTTGTGCCACTTTTAGTAGCAGTGTTTTCAGCCATTGTGTGATGAAGCTTGCCTGATGAGCTGTGGGATAATTGACACAAAGTACTCAGAAGTGAGCAGCAATGGTAGCAAGATTATTTAGGAGGCTGAGCTTGCTGATAAAGTGCCATCAATTCCAGTGATTCATGTTCGGACTTAGGATTTAGGAGAAGTGGTGAATTTGCAGCAGTGCAGGCTAACTAGCAAATGGGGCTGTATTTGATTGTAATGGAATCATAAATCTTTTTCAGAAAAATACGACTACGTAGGTAGACTCCTAAAACCAGGGGAAGAACCATCAGAGTACACAGATGAGGAAGATACCAAGGATCACACTAAACAGGAATGAACTTTGTAAACAACCAAAGTCAGGGGCCTTCGGAACTGCAACCTCTTACTCCCCACCACAGAATGTCCTGCATCTTTGGGTACAGTTCATCTGCTGCGAAAAACATTCAACAGGTTTTGTACAAGGAAAATAATATACTCACAAATGAAGATTTGAATACTAGACATTATTTGTGCTGCCAAACCTTTTGTTGCAGTTTATTTGTAATGTCTGGTTAGGCTTCGTTAGTGAAGAGGGGCCAGGGATTTAAAGGCAAAAACGCTATTCCTTTTTATCAGTAAGCTGAAGCCTTCAAATAGTATATATTACAAGCTCTCTAAAAGACGTGAGTCTTCAAGCTCAGTGGAAGGTTTGAATCTTGTTTCATGTGTGTCTTCTTCAGCATTAAAGAAAGACGTACTCATGTACATCAGTATCAGTAGGTTAGGCTACTGACACTGGTGTTAAAATGTGAATTTCCAGTTTTGTTTTGTATGCGGGCGTTAGTAGCCCTGGCAGAATGCTTCAGTTCTCTCAGAGAAGTCCATGTAGATTAGGATGGGGGTAAAAGTCATCCTTTTCTCAAAAGGATTGGGTAAAACCGTTTCCTCTGCAACAACTATTATCTGAAGCCTGCCTCTCCCCCCTTTTCCCATCCTCTAAATCAAATCAAATATTAATTGTGCCTTATTTCGCTTACGTAGACTTGAATTGTTTTAAGGGACAGCCCCAAAATTCTGGTTTCATAGTCACTACGAGCAGCATTGAGACTGAAGTTAGAATGTTCTGTTGACTGGAAAACCTTGATGTCATTCTGTGTATAGAATGTAAAAGAGGAATACTCAGTGTTACTGCCATATGTTAATACTACATATACTTAAATTAGCATTGTGATGGCCAAACGCATACTCCCATGCTTCTTTTTAAGTAATTACAAACACACACAAAAGTCACCCTTCCTCCTCTTCCAGAAGCTGCCTAACTTTTGGGAGCATAGCCTTCACACCCCTGTAGAGTGAAGGGGCCTGCGCGCGTGTGTATGTGTGCGTGTCTGTCTGAATGCAAGACTTGGGAGGGATTGTTTCTGCAGATATTGTAAATACGAGTACCATTTTAATAAAGCATGTACAATACCAAATGTGCTGTCAGACTTTATGTAGAAGCTGTTAAGCGGAGCTGGAATACGACGGAATACAAAGTAAGGGGAAGAAGTCTCGGATATGAAACATCAGCTGCTATTAATACTCTTGTCCTCAGGGTGTCATTTTTCCTTTCAAGTCCCAGCTTTTGAAGGATCTTGAAGACTTACTCAGGTAAGCTGTATTTAAGAAAATAAACCTGTGCCAGGGCATTTATGGTGGGGGGAAAAAAAAAGTGATGTAAATAAAGGAGAAGCGTTGTAGGAAATCACATAATGCACAGTAAAAGGAATATGACTCGTGGCACTAATAGCTCTTTAACACTGGAGATCTGTACATGGGTATTGCTCAACATATTGTAGAAATTTCACCATCTGCTCTGCTAAATTTGTAACGGTGACAGTATTAAGTTCACGACTTGCAGCTTTATGGCTTACATCTGTACCTCTGTTTGCAGATTTCACCTGTGATAAATCTACAGTAACAGATTTCTATACGTACCTTCTGTTGAACCGTCAGCTGTGACATTCCAGGGACCACTTCCTTTTTATTACTGACTGAAAGACATTTCTATCGCTGTAAGTGGAACAAATAAACGAAAATCCTCCATGGAATGATGCGTAACTCGCGTGTCCGAGAAGGCAGGTTGAATTTTCTTCCTTGCATATCCAGGCTTGGAATAGGAGAGTTTTATCACAGGGGAAGTACCAGAGCTGGGGCCGTTACTCCCCACAAGCGAGGTTACACTCGTGGGTTCTTGTAGAAGCTGACCAACCCCGCTGGGTGTGTGGCTGGTCAGCTCCTGGCTGTAGTTGAGGTAAGGCAAGACCTGGTTTCTGCTCAGGTCTCATCCTTGCCAGCTGAGCACTGGCAGTGCGGTGTCTAGGCTGCGGTTCGCACGTTAGTCCTGGAGTGTCTGCTAATCACCCAGCGCTGCTGAAATGCTGGGCATGCTAGTGTTGCTCACCACAAAAGTAGGTGGTTTAGATGGAACAACGGAAGCTACCACAGGAGTAAGAAAAGCTTTCTTGCATAGGCCAGGAGCCAGGAGTACTTAAGCATGAGTGCTTTACCTGGATGCTTCACTAGGAAGACTTCTCTTTAAATCTTGCTATGAAAGGCTTTACACCACAGGTCACTTACAGTATGCCCTTCACTTTTAGCTTTTGCACCTCATGATGGCACCAGGATGGGTGTAGCTGTGGGGCAGGAAAAGGCGGCTTACCCAGCATCAAGAGAGAACAGCCAAATATTTTTTTTCTTAGACTTCCACGTAAAAATACAGGTACTAGGTGTTACAGCTTCTACTGCACAAAGTCACGGCTGGAGATCCGTAATGCTTGCCGTGAGTTACTCCGCTCTTTGCTCACTGCAGCTGTTTGGACTGTGCCAGCTGTAGCCTGAGCCTTTTATCATGCTGGTGTCTGCGTTAGGTGGAGACTTCGGCTGGGGAAAGAAGGGTAGTTTTGCATATGCCATCCCTTCCTAACCCCAGGGCAGCCTTTGCCTTACCGTAAGAAACACAGGCAAGCTTAAGCACAGCGAAGGTACGTGAAGTTTTGCTGTTTGGGTTTTGGTTTTTTTCGCCTCTTTTACAATTGTTTTAAAAGAACAATGCTCACAATTTTTTACTTCTATGATTTAGGACTGGCTGAACAGCAAAGTGATCAAAGATGGGTAAAGGATGATTTTTTTTTTTTGCTTTGAAGCAACAGTAACTGAATAATACAGAACTGTCATCCTATGGCAGCAGTATATTGCATAGACTGAATCCTGTATTTTGATGACTAGGGGATCTAAATTAGCCTCATTTATCCTACATACAAAGTCACTAGTGATTTGAAACTGACAAGCTAAAAAACAGTCCTTCAAAGCACACTGTGGCTTTCATTTTTATATAAAAAGTTGACACACAAAAAAATAATTCAGAACATCAGATCCATCAAAACTTCAGTGCAATTAATAATTGTATGGAGGCATTCTTCCTTGTAACGTCTGTGTCAATCACTTGGTCAAAATTCACTGTTAACTCAAATGACAGGCTGGTTGATACCGACAGCATGTTAAATTTTGTTTATGCAACATCAGGGACTATTTCTCATCATCTTTAGACACTAAATACATTTCCAGTTTAATATATGACTTGTTTTCCTAGGCTAGGCTTAAGTGTTCAACTAGCTTGAGTAGTCATTTGTTTTGATACTTCTGCCTCATTTGTACATTGCTTCCCAAAAAAAAAAAAATTCAGTATGGCAGGAAGTCTATATTTAAACCTTGATTTTCTTTAAACAAAGAATACCAGGTTACTTAACCTGAACAGGTTAAATTGCCACTAAGGACTACAGAATTAGTGTCTCACATGCTTGTACTTGTTTGTGTCTTTTTATTGAGCTAGATGTGCTTTTCCTTGGCTAAGGTTTAAATTTTCTGTCCTTCAGTCAGTACAAGCAGTTTGGCACTCTGCTTCTGGTCTTGTTTCACCTTAAATATCTTAGAGCTAAGCTACTTTCTAACTTGTTTTCTAAATTATTATTCCTACGAGATCAGCTTGACTTTACTGCCTTCCTTGCAAAGGCCAAGGAATAGTTAAACCTTACTTGTGCTTTGAGTCTTTCATAATTGTTTTCTCTACAATACAAGTTTGTGGAGTTTGATTTCCTGCAGGAAAAACACACACTGTTGTGTGGAATAATACACAACATCGATTGACACCTACTACTTTGAATATCATGGTCTCCCTGGCGCTGCTTGGGAGGTGGTTGGGTTTTTTGTAGGACAAAGCAGCATAGTTTTTCAGGAGGTGTAACAAATTCAGTACCTGCATATCAAAGTGCCGTTATCAAGCTCAGGGTGTGTTTGTGATGAAGTCCTGTGGCCTCGGAGTCCTTGCAGCCTTGGCGCGCTCCTGTTCTAACGCTGCAGACGAGGGAGCAGCCCTGCTGTGGCTGTCCACGGGGTGCTCTTTCAGGCATGATGGAATGATGCAGTCGCAAACTTTAGATTTGGCCATTTACTTCTTTTCCTACTTAACTCTAGTAATCACGTAACTCTAACCTCGAAGGCTTGTTTAAATATGGAAAGCAAAAATTGAGTATAAATGTTACTGGCAAATTCTTCCACTGGCTTCTAATTCATAAGTAAAGGTGTTTACAGATGGGGCTGTAAGCTTGCTGATGACAGAACACAGGTGCCAGGGTTGGTTCCAAGGCAGGTGAAGGGTTATATCCCTAAAAACCCCAAACAAAGCCAAAGCGTTCCTTGCCCCTTCTCTTCAGGGATTCTTGCAGGTTTGAGGAGTTTTGCCTGTACCAGAAGGTGGCAACTTTAATGTGTTGCATTGAGGTCGGGCCTGGCACTGCAGCCGTCCTGCAAAATGTGAACAAATGGACTTGTCCCCATTCTGGTTACAAAATCTACTTGGGGTTTTTTGTTTGTTGGTGAGGATCATATTTTACAAACCTGTCGTGTTTTCTAGGTAGCTGGGCAAAGCCTGCATTTGTCCCTTGACCACAAGCATTCAATTGCTGTGTGTACAAAACCTCCCTCGCTCCTGCCAGACGCTGTCCTTTGCTTTTACACATCTGAAGGCATGATTTATTCTTTTTACTAGAAAGAAACCTCAGCTCATCAGCTCTGAAGGTACTAACCAAGGCGCCACCTTAGAACTAACAGAAATGATGAAGTCTCTCTAAAATGTTATGGTGGGGCCAGTGAAGGTGTATGCTGAAGTTTCCTGTTACTGAGGTCGTACAGCAATAATGCCTTTGACAAGTTAAAAGCTCTAAGTCCATTATGGGCTGAGGTTGCAGGGTTGGTCTGTTTGTGGCATTGCTGTAGCGGAGCTTGTGGAAGTGTGAAGTTGCAAAGGGAAGTGCATTCCTCTCACACCCCCCAAAAAAACCCACCTCCAGGCTGAAGAGCGCACAGAAGAAAGCTTTTAAGATGACAGGTAGAGCGTAGTGTCACTGTGGGATCTGTCAGTAGGAGAACAGCTAACGCTTAGTCTCTTCTGGCTGGAACACAGGCAGTGTAGTTTGTCCCTTGGTACCGCTGCGATGCCTGAAGCAGAGGCTGCTGTGAGCACAAACTGGCGTCTCTTCATTCTCAAGCTTTCCCATCTCCCGCAGAAACCCAAATCCCTGTTCAGCTCCAGGAGCACCAGTCAGGCTGACAGGCTGCTGCTAATAGAAAAACATTATCTGGTCTCCAGCAGGAACAAGAGCCAGCTTGAGTCTTCTCTTCCCTTTTAAAAAGCCTTTAGAATCCAGTATTTTGCACATGACAAAGGAAACACCCGAGTTTAGGCAGGTTAGTGTTTCAAAATATTTGTACAGTCGTTTCCCAACAAAAGAAATGACAAACCTAAATACAATTCTTCAGTAAAACACATGGGGGAATTTTTAGGCAAGGACAGGCCTAAGACTTGCTAAGGGTTTAGTAACTGACTGCTGTTAGAATACAACCAGTCTTAAGAGAGACAAAATGAAAGTGGGCTGAAATGGCCCTAAAAGGCAGTTGAAAGGATGCTGGCCACGTCCGTGCGCGCTCAAAGACAAATTTATGGCTCTGCAACAGGTATGCCAGTCATTGAGGAGCGATTAACCACCTGAAGCCAGCAAGTCTTTGGGGTCTATTCTAAATCTCACTGGTTTTGTTCTCGGCTGAGTGTGCAAACAGCAGTAGTGCAAGCAGCATTCTTACCACTTATCTGCAGGGGGAGAGGAGGAAAATTCAAGCCTGTGGGAAGGGAAAGGGGGCATTCCTGAAAGGGAGCCAGAGCTGTGGACGGGCCTGGGTGGGGTTTTGTCCACTTCAACAAAGGGACACCGGCTGAGCAACTCCCCTAGAGAGGCCAACAGGACAAGTATTCACTCCCTTTGCTTCCAGCCGTGTTTGTCATTCACCTGTCATCGTTTTCTTTGACAAATATCCAGTCTTCTGAAAAAAATAAATCAATACTGAACTTGAAGAAAGCTGGCTCACATTCCAAGAACCACCTCAGCCTTTAACGGGCTGGCTGTCCCTGACACCACCAGAGGCAACAGAAACTCACATGCAAGTCCACAGCCTTGCACTCTCTCCAGTTGTTTTTCTTCACACTTTGGAGGGAGGGATAAAAAAGTTGACATACAACACTATTAGGGTTGGTTTGTTTGTTTTTATAAAATTTGTAAAGATATCACAAAATTACACACACTAGAAGCTTAATCTGCACATTTTCCAATGAAAAAGTGAAAGGAAATATCTTAAATCTATTACTTGTATATACAATTTCAATCCAAATTTACATTCGCATCTTTTTCTTGGATAGCAAAAGGCAGGGACCAAACACAGGACTGAGATGTGTCACTTCAGCATGTTTTAGGATATGACTTCAAATATCGGTATGTGTTCATTTCAGCTCATTTGGAGCAGGCCGCTTACAGAAGGCTCAGTTTTGTGTTGAACCTGTACTAACTGTTGGGAAGGCCGCTGCTAACACGCGCCTCTTCCCAGCGCAAACAGTCATTTGGCTCACTGAGATTCACAAGACTGTGACCGAAAAATTAATGGACTTGTTCTTTGTGAGCCATGAATAACAAAGTAATGATGTTAGTAAGAAGTTACAGGGTGTAAACGTCCCCGTCTTTCAGCTACAGAATAACTTACACTCAGTGAAATCGTATTTAGACCTGTTCGAAATTATTTAGGCTTAGCTAACACAATTTAAGCAGAACTTTGTTCAGATATTGCAAAATAAAGCAAAAGATCAAATTTACGAGGAAAACTTTGTTTCCCTCCAAACTCTTTTTTATTACTTGAAATATGGAGAAAAAAAAATTAAAAGTGATGCCTTTCCTGGTAGAGTACTGCCTAATCGTAAGAGAATTCAAATGAAGACACCTCTCAAGCTGAGAATAATTTGAATAGTTTGCTATTTAACAACCTGCACAAACTATAGATGCTGTGTATTAATTTAAGACACTATGAAATCAACAGATCCATTTTCCCTTTTTTTCTTTTTTGTTGCTTAAGTTAATAAGAACCAGTACTGAAGGGAATATTTGCAGAACTATCCCAGTTATGTCCACTCAAACTCCATACTTAATAAAATACTAACTATGGAGGCCCTGAAAAAAATAGAAACTATGTCTTTAAATAGAATCCAGAAATGCAGTTTCACCTAGAGCTGCACATTCTCGAGTGTGCTTTTGCACAAAACCATAATTTTTAATAGTTCAAGAGCAAACCAATCACATCGATCCTTCCTTTACATTTAAAACTCTACATATAATCTTTTTTGCTTTGGTAAAATACAAATAATGGGAAAACCTGGGTAAGGAAAGCACAGTAAATAACATGACTCTATCATACCTTTTTTAAGAAACGAGCTGAAATGTAAGGCATCCCCAAAGTATTTTTTGCATATGCAAGGAATGCAGTTCTCTGTAAACAAAAGCTTGAGGAAAGCAATACTGCAGCCAAAGATCTCTCCTAGGATCCTTCCGATGATCCCAAAACCAAGAGCAACTCTCCTAGGGTAAGTGTGTTGGAACTAAATCCGGTGAAAAAGAATCCAATCCTTTGTCTTCCCACACATTTTAAATCTTCCCATCATTTTTAAGCACGTATGAGATTGGCTCGCCTCGAAGATCTCCAAATTAAGGGCGATGTCAAAGTTGTTTCTCAAGGGCTCAAGCTCGTCTTCAGTCTATTTTTCTGGTACATCGCTCTCTGTAGGTTTTGTGGCAGCACTGTTACGGCCTACGGACGCTGGCACAGCGTTCCCACCAGCAACGCTTCCCAGCGCCTGGGACTGACAGGCAGCGGCAGCAAGTGTTTTAGAAGAACTAGACTGCTGTCTGCGATGACCTGGGTCCTCACCTGATGCAGCAACCGGTCTCTTTCTGCCAGATTCTTCACTAATAGGAGGCTGAAAATAAATATTGGCACCTGTTACGGGTATTTGTCTTTTCATATACTTAAAGCATCACAAAGGACAGAGAATTCCATATTTAGGCCCTTGGTTAGGCCTAGTAATACTAGTTAGTCACAACTCACTGGTGAGTAAAGCTTGCCCGGCAGTTCAGCTAGCCGTGCAAACACGTGGCGTATTGAGGGCTGCACACAGTCTTACGGCGTTGTTTAATCGTCGCAGCCCAAACGTTTGCCGCAGCTCCCAAAAAATGGAGGATCAGAGAGGACGAGGGGAACGTAGCGCATCGTAACCGTAACGCAGCGCAGCTACGGCAAGCGCGGCAGCACCACGCGCTGGCACTGCGCAGCTGAAGAATTTGCCGTTGCACAGGAAGGGTACGTTGAATTTGGCGTGTAACGTCTCAGCGAGGACAGTGCCCGTCCAGTTCATTAAGAAATGCAGTTGGGCATTAATTCGTTTGCCAAATGCTTTAACGCTGTAGGAGTCGTCAGTGTTACCAGGTGACACGTACGCTATTTTTGGCTATTTATTTCATTACACCATGAAAACGGATCGGCACTTTTTACATTTTAGGCACCGCATCTCAGCGTTGTGCTTCGGTTCAGAAGACCGTGTCCAGAATAAAACTGCATTTTTCAACAGAATATTTTTTTTTTAATCCTGCTTTTTCTAGTCACTGACAGGATTTGTAAAGCTGCCTTTCTGTGAGATGAAGGGCTGTTCTCAGTTTGCAGTGCAGTAAACACATCTACACCAAACATTTATTTAAAATAGGTATTGAAAACTTACATCCACTCTGAAGTCCTCCAGTCTCTTAAACTTGCTAAGGTATTCTTGCAGTTGGGGGTCAATGGCCGGAGTCTTGTGCTGAGAGTATTTTAGATAAGCCCAGAATTTTTCCAGTCCATACAGCTGACCTGAAAATGGAAGAAGGTAGTTTTACCAATTTACAAAGGTCAGATGTAGTTAAAAACTCTGTTCTTCACTGGTAACTCTATGTTAAAGAACTGTAAGATAAAAGGAACATGTACAAAAGCTGCTCTCGGGTTAGCTAAGCCGGTGCCAAGGGATCGGGATTACCTCCCAGCTACAATTACCCCGGTGTGCGCAGCGACTGGCCTATGATAATTACCAGCTTCGTAGTCTCTCTTTGTTTCCTCTTGGAAATCCTTGAAGATTTCTTGCCTGAATTTCTTTTCTAGACCATAGCTGTAAAATCTAAACAAGCATTCCAATCCATACCTGGAACAGACAAAAAATGTACAGAAACCTCATACGTGTGCTCCTCGTTCCTCAGAAGGATGCCAGTTTTCAGTCTCTCCCTGCATTTCAGTAAGCAGCATAGTCTCATTTTACCCTTCTCATAAAAGACCCTCCTTTTTGCAACAATTTTTATCAACCTATTGTTCTGAAACATCTTCACAAATAATCAAAACTGACTTAGGAGAGTCAGGTTTGTTTCACCATTTTGACTTAGACAGTACAGATGCTACACACACACACACAAAAAGAAGACAGATGCTTTCACCTTTTCAGTAAGTTTGCATACACAAACAGTTTCAACGTAAACCCAACCGCAGTGGGTGAGACCAAAAGTCAGCCTAACCCACCATCGGTGCAAAACCCGACGTGCTGGGCAGGGCTCGGCCGTCTTTTGGCTCCCGCACACCCCAGCGCCAGGGTTTCTGGCTCAGAATTTAGTCACGCCGCAGCTTTGGCTGCCACACCATCAGGAGAGCTGCCTTGGCCTCCAGATAGCTGGGACCTCCGGCTGATGCCACCTTCGTCCCCTTGAAGGGCCCTCTAAAGTTTCCCCTGGTAAGCGTACCCTTGGATAATCAGAGCATCAAGAAAGCTCAGAGCAGACACACAAGGTATTATCAGAGCCACCTTTGCACCCCAGGGACTTTCACTGCAGTCTCAGACAACACATCCGAATTTCAGGATTTCCACAGCCAGTGCTTCCTCGCTTGGCGTTCAGACCCTTGGGCTGCCCTGTCTCTTTGGCCAAGAGAAACAGAGGCAGGGGGAACTGGGTGGAAGGAAGGGAATCCTATCGAGGAGCCAAAGGGACAGCGATAGTTTCCTTTGTGGTCATTTTTCTGGTATTTTTGTATGGCAAGAAGCAGTTTGAACAACTGGAATGAGGGTAAAAAGGTCTTCGCCTGTGGAAGGGAAGAGTCTTGTGAGTGGGAATAAATACAGAGCTGACTTGTCACTGTCAAAAAGTTATGGATTTTGTAGAATTCAGGACAAACCAGGAAGTGCTGCACGTTCAGCTGTTTATCTGCAAAGCACAAATCTATACAAACCGATTTTTGGTATTAAAGTAACCGGTACAGACTGCTGTTTTAGAGATTCAGAGAGTCAAAGCCAATACTAAAAACGTTCACTGCAGACAAACGTAAACTTCACAGTCATTAAAATGAATGGTAGCACCTCAACGGTTTTTAACAGCCAGGAAGAAGCAAGTACCTGTAGTGTTCTTTTGCATCATCTAGAGCAAGTTGTTTGAATTCTTCATACATTTTCTTGTTAAAGTGATCTCTCAGAAAAAATGACCAGAAACGAAAGAGTGTGTTCATTTCTTGGGACTGGCCAATTCCCAACCGTTTCCTCTCTGGAAGACAAAAAGAAAGGGGAATAAAACAAAAAAACCCCCTATTTTTAATTTTTCAGCAGAATATTTTGAAGTGCTTTTCCATTAGTAATACACACGCGAGATATTCCAGTAACTTAAGTTTCCATCTGAAGATAATTTTTCATGTCAGGAAATGTAAAATCAAATGGAAAAGTCGAGTTCATAAAATAGAAACATGAAATAAAATTTGCTTTCCTTTCCCAAGAAAAATTAAGGATGAGGAACAATGTGGAGAAAACTGGTATCAGATGACACCTGGTAACTTCCACCTAAAATTTTAGGAAGCGCGTTTAGCGGCTTACCCATTAGACACCTTCGGCGATATTTGTGGTACACCTGTTGAGTAAAGCCATTTTCCTTTAACAGTTCATGGGAAGGATGCTGGAATTTCGGAAGAGAATTTGGGGTACAGCCGTAATTTCCTACTAGTGGAGCTCCTTCTGAAGGCGAAGCATTCGAACTGCTGAAGAAAGAATAATTTCAAAATGCTTTTATCTTACAAACAGTGCTTTTTTACAGAATCACTTTTTCACCATTCCAATCTACGCAAGAGCTGCCACAACAGTACCGTCGCCTGAGGACCTCTGCAACGCGGCCTGGGGTCCCAGTCATGTTTTTGGGTGTGCCTCAAGAAAATCACATTCTGTGCTACTATGTCAAAAAACCCCGTCGGTTTTGGATGACGGTAATTAAACATTACTGTAATGCCTGATTTTAAATGACCAGTTAAAGGCAAAAATTGCTGAAGGGAACATCAGTACTTCAAGTAATATTCCCGCTCCTGTACCGTGGCTGGACAAACAACGCTGTGAACAAGCCAGTCTAGCTAGCTGACGTCCAGATAGCCTCGCATTCCACAGTTTTATCTGTCTTGATAATTTGTTGCCTGCTTCCACTCGATTTATAAGTTGTCTTCTCCATTAGCAGTGAGAACTAACGACATCGCAAACAAATTTTCTATGACAAAAAAAAGTTTACCTCACAGAGGAAGTTCCTGGCCTGTGGTCTCTGGAATCCATCACCCAACCGACGTGGCACTCTAACGGAGGATTTGTACTGTGTCGTGTTTTTCTTTTTCTTGGAGTCTAAGAAAGTAAATTAAGTATTTACTCCCCTAATTTCATTTCCTTTATTCTCTCCCACTTGAAACAAAGTTCTAAAAAGTTTACAGTCTATCTAACACATTATAAAGTCCCAACACTCCAGTTTCATAACCTAAAGGTTAGTCTTACGTAACAAAAATCTTTAGACGTTAGTCTTTCAGCGAGGACTTTTAAGAACTGTTACAGAGAAAACTCAAACTTTTTTTTCAGACAGAAAAAAGAACAGAGTTAATATTTTGAACAATAAAAGACTACAACCATTTCATTTGTTGCCTTTTCATTCCTGTTACTCGTATGCACAGACGTTGAGTTTTATAGGCTTATTCCGGTTTTAAAAAAATACGACATTTCCCCATTTACCTTTACGTCAATGGATTGTGGCTCTTTAACAACTGGGTAGAACCTGGGTGTTTTGTTGGGATCCTGTAGCCTCGGGGTGCGAGGTGTTCGCGGGGTGAAGCCAGGGTGAACACAGGGGGAATCTGGAACTGCTGTTGGCAGTGATCGAGCTATTGCAGCTGTTGGGGGCACTTCAATACTTAAGAAATGATAAGGCAGCTCCTTTACTAAATCTGTGAGCAGGAAGGAGAAAGCATTTGTTTTTCAAAAAAGACTTGGGATTTCAGTGCCTAAGGTCCCCCAGTATCAAGTATCTTAAATGCCTGTTTCATTTCAAGTGAACTACGCGGTCCCCAAAGAAAAATCAAATTAACAAAGGTGTAGAAGCAGTAAAAACTGCTCAAAAAAACCTATGAAATAATGTTTCAAGCATGTCTTTGCTGGAAAATTTAAAGTAATTTCCTTCTTACCTGCTTGTTCTTGTGCATCTGCACTAGCAACGTAATGGAAAATGAACATTGGTGAAAGCGTAACCACACACTTGCTTTTTGGTGAGGTTGTGGGTTTAGTGAGGTGGTTTTCTTCAACTATTTTCAAGATGCTATTGGTGTGTATCCTGGTAAATGTGTGTATCAGAAATACCTCAGCAGATACGATTTGGACATTGCGACTGCTCAGTAGGGTTTGATGCAGGTAGAAAATTCTTCTAATTTCACTTTGTTCCACCTGCATTTCCCATAAAAATGCTGGTTTCTAGAAAAGGTTTGTAATGTCTAAGTGCCGAGTTACACAAAAAGCACCTGGTGTTGGTATACAGTTACGACAAAATATAACCCCTGCCTTTTGATGCTCAGACGCTTCCTGAAAAGTACTAGTACCAGCCTCTTCTAATTCAACCAAGGCCATGCTACTAACAAACAACTGACAGTTTGAAAAATTAGCAAAGAAAAAGCTCCTCAGACTGCTGACTGAACCAAAGTTAAAATATTACACAGGCAGAAAGAGTTAAAACACCTACAGAATTGTTCTTTGTTCTAGAGATTCTAAAACCAAATACGTATTACTTACCTTCCCGTAACCCTGGGGGTCCTGGCAGAACTTCTTGGGTTGGATCAGCAGATGGTTCTGGTGCAAGACTATCAAATTCTTCCTTACTAATGAGATTTAGCTTCTTAAAATTCTCAATCTCATGCTGAATTAGAGAAAGCAAATTGTAAATGCAAAGCATGGTAAAGGATACCATCCTCACAGGTGAATTTTACAAGAGAGGAGAGAAGCAAGCCAGAACCGACACACAACTGCCCGTACACCGCCAGTACGGATTCCTTTGAAGCTGCACTAGCTAAAAGAAACAGTTATGCCACCAAAAGGGCGAACGGAGGCAGGTAAGGCCATCTACACGCCAATTCTTACAGACAGATAAGGAATAGGAATGACTGAGATCCTGCCCCTCACCAAGCCCCAAACCATTCTTCTTCTGCAGTAAGCATGCCAAGGTCTGAGCCACGCAGGGAAGCGGAAGAGGCCCCGCTGCCTTCCTTAGGCTACATCTCAAGAAAAGCCAGTACTTGTAAATAAAGTCTTAGCTTTTTTTTTTCTTTTTTGATTAGTAGCTTAAATTGCAAGAGGACTGGCTTTTCCAAGGCGGGCGGCAGCATCTCAAACCGTTCACATCCCTACTCAGCTGAAGGTGGGACACGTGCACATGTACGCTGTCTGTGAAAAAGTCTTATTTAAATCATTGGCAAGAACGTAACAACAAAAAAGAAAAGATTTTCTCTTGCTGTGTGCTTATTTCTCACTGTCCTCTTCCAGTTTGTTGGTTTTCTTGGTCCACTTCCTTTGTAATAAACTCCCCATATTCCGAATTCTACCTTTATTTCTTCCTCTTATTCTCAACATTCATTTCTTTGTCAGCTCTTCTTTGTACTCCCATGCTCCATTTGTCCTTTAAGCTACTTCACGCCTTCCCTAAACCCCACCTTTGTCCTCCTGCACAGATGAACCTCCTTCCCCTCACTATTCAGTGCGTACGTAACTTCGTACTTCTGTACGCGTAATACCTGCTACTCATACAGCAGGACTGCCTACAGAGATGCCACTCACTGGCTTCCTAATAAACCAAGAGCAGTGACAGGACTGCAGCGTGCCATGTTGACATCTGCCTATGCAGTACTCATCTGCAGTTTTACAGCTGCTTAGTATATTTAAAAAAAAGAATAAAAAAAAATAATCATCAACCTGACAATCTCCTTGCAAAATTTTGCAAGCCTCCAAGACAGGGGCCCACATACAGGCTGAGAAATAAGAGTTTCTATAATAAAGTAAGGTGTGCAATCCAAAATGTCATTTGCTCACAGAGCTATCATTCTAACAAGCTACAAGACAAACAGAGCCTTAACATAAATCTACTTTAAAAGGAGTCTATTACATTCCTCTCTCCTTATCTCAGCAATGTGTCCCCTTCTCCTCTGGTGGGGTTTGGTAAATGTTATGAAATAAACCATTCATAGAACAAGAACACGCTGGAAAAGTTGAACCATTTTACTAACATGTAAAAAATAGTTATAAAAAATATTTATTCAATGTTTGTGGTCACATCCGTGATGAGAAAAAACTTGGTTTGCTTTCAGCTGTTTACATTATTATCAAAATAAAGAGAATTCAACAGAGTTGTAAATTCAACTACTGTCACTTTTCTTCAAGAAAGCGTAGCGTTTTACAGTTATGTAGCAGGTGGCTGAAATGAACTTTGGAACTGTTTTCAAGTCGAAAATGAAGAGCGTTACCTTTATCGTAGTGTCATTTTCACTCTGCTCCATCCACAAATCCTGTTCGTAATAGTATAAGCCATCATTAATGACTTTAGCGAGCTCCGATGTAATTTTTGCGCGGCATACATGGTTGCCAGTACGATCTCCACCAGGATGTTTTCTCATGTATGGGGGTGTCTGTGTTACAATCAGAATCTTGTTTATGTCCTGGTCATCAATTTCATAATCGGAATCGCTGTCTGACCAATCAGTAAACTTATTCTTCCGACCTTGAATTTGTTCCATCTCTTCATCAAACAAAAAATCAAGTTCTTCTTGTTCTTGTTCCTTTGGAGGTGGCTGCTGCTGATCTGACGTTTGATCAGGTACAGGAACACTTTCCTAAGGTGGGAAAGGTGATCCATTTCATATTTGAATTGGATAGCGATTATCCAAGTGGGAAACAAATACAAGACAGAACATTTTCAACACACAAATGTACAGAAATACAGCCACTTTCAGACATTTATTAAGTAAGTTACTGTCGTAAATAATTCTGCCATAAGCTTTTAGAACAATTCTCAATGCACATTACAATACATTTTACAATAATCAACAGGTATGACTGTCCCTCAGCAGAAAACAACCCCAAACAAACCACCAAACAAACCCACCACCCACAGCATTTCCTTTTCCTTTTGGTTTGGTAGAGCGAGAAGAATGCATACCAACCGTATCACATTATCAAGCGTCACGTACATTAAGATATGAAAAATCTTATTCTACAGTATAATATCAAATTTGGCAGGTTTTGCATTTGTTTATTTAAACAGAACAAAGAATTTTGATTTTACCTTTAGTTTGACCACGGAAGCACGATGCCTCTTCTTCACTTCTATCCAAGGTTCAGAGTCCAAATCTGGCAAACTTGTAGACAATCCTTTAGACATTGTCTGAAAATTGCTCGTTTCAGTGTTTTCCTTTGGACTCAGAGGGCTTGCCATTCTTGGAGAGCTTGGTGCAGACTCTAGCATTGGAAAACAATAGTTCAGTTCCTGTTGGGGATTGTTTTGGTTTCGTTTGTTGTGGTGGCTGGTTTTGTTTTGGGGTTTGTTTTTTTTGGCTTTTTTTAAATTGTTTTTAATTGTTTCACTAGTCTTTCTTTTAACCACAGCTTCCGTTTTTCCAACTCTATGGTTAAATATAACACTGATCAGCAGAATTTCTTTTCATTTTTAAGGAGATCACTTTTCACAGTTTGCTCAACTTTTAGAAACATCAATTTTAACAACTTATTTCCATGGAAACTATCTAACAGTCTGAGAGAAATTATGCGTTATTCAGAGAAACAGTGCAGCATCATTAGGGACATCCTCTAGCTCCATGGACAAGTTCCTAACTCAGTCTTCATTCTCCCCATTTACTTCCAGCCAACATTTTAGTTCTTAGTAGAAATCTTAAAAATCTTAGTAGAAAGATTTTCTTGCCAAGTGTTGTCAGCAAACAAAGCCACTTCCCTATTAATTGTGTAAATGAGATCCCCCATCCAAAACCAGAATGCACCAAGTAAAGAGTTAACTTTCAGCTGCTACCAAAACAAAGCAGATTTTATGACTAACGAGATTACTATTACTACTCCTACCCTACTAAAGGACTGTAGTCCATCATACTACATTCTGGAGAATGGTCACAGCTGTGACATGTAAAAGACATTTTTATCTGCTTCATACAAGCCACATGACTTGGCAACTGCAAGGCTGCCAGGCGTATCAGCTGAATAAACCGTTACACCAAACGTACCAATCTGATTACGAAATCAGTATCAAGAAGCAAACTTCCTAAGCTAGACAGTCTTAAACTTATGTTTCTAAAAAATAAATCTTTTACCAGTATGTGAGCCAAAAATTTGGCCTGGTATGAATTCTGGACAATTGATGAGCTGAGAAAAGTCAGTTGGCGGCAGACTGCATGGAGGAGGACCTGGAATGGGCCACTTTTCTGGATCAACTCGTTTTCTTATCCTCTGATCCACCGTTTCGACTTCTGTACTGTCCTTTAGGGCCTGTGTGACAAGCATATTACAACTTGAAAACTTTACACATCCAGCACCAGGCAAAAAAAAGAAAGAAAAAACAACCAGCACAAACTTTGCCATGTATAATCTTTTTATAAAATCCTTGTCACTGCAAACAGAAATACTTCTTAACTTCACAGCGCTGACTTTCAACAGCAGTACAAAGTGAACCAAGCAGCTTTTTACATAGGTACTTCTGAATTATTTTACCTCCAAAATAAGCGCAGCATTTGTAGTCAGAGCTTGCATCCGACGGAAGCTGGCAATCAATGACACAGGCAGAAATCCTTGTTGGTCCATCTTTCTCCTCAGAAAGAAGTCTCTCTCCAAATTTTCTGTGCTGAAATAATACTCACTGCAGAAAGCAACATACAAATATGAGCCTACTATAGGTTGAAGAAAATCCTAAAACAGCAACTTAGAGGTTCCTTGTTAAAGTCTTCCATTAAAAAGAGCGTACTTTGTCATCAACAAAATCGTTCTGTCAACAGGCATATCGTTACACAGACTTACAGAACAGCGTGCATGCTCAACACGTTAAGACAGACTTATGATCCAGTACAATACATAGGGGTATAAATCAAAGCCTTGTCACATTTGAATATATGAACTGCAATTAGGAAAAACTACTTTCCATTTTTCTTTCACCCGTCCCCTCATTACTTACATGAACAGAAGGCAACAACATTCTCTCAGCCTCCACCTAGATGAAGGACAACTACTGCTTACAGTCAGGGCATAAGTTATTTCCCACACTGCAGTATCCGTGCACCTTCATCCTGAACTGTATCTTTTCTGTGCCCAGCTTCCAGCACATTAGAAGGTGTAAGTATCCTATCTGAGTGTTGAGGCACATATATGTACTCTGAATCATTACTTCAAGCATGCGTGTGGGAAGATGAGAAAACAAAAACATTGTATTTGGCATGAACCCCTACCAAAAGGCACAACAGCTCATGTTGGTCATGAAAGGTAAAGTCTAGAAGAAGAGATGACGTTTAGTGGATAAAGAGAAGAGGAACGAGGACCATTTCAGGAATCTGACAATACCACAGAACAAGAGACACAGGGACAAAGAAATAGCAGAAAGACAAATCATCTTAAACAATGAAACTGCTCTGTGAAATGATCAGGATGTCAAGATGTTTAATACTTAGCAAAGAGATAAAGTAAGGAATTCAAATCATGAACTGTCACACAAAGCAAGGGAATGAGGTAACATCCTATGAAAAAGAATGGAAAAGATCCCACAATTTAATTATCCCGACTAAAATCTAGGCCTTTCACAGAGTTTACGGATCATACCATGACTTTGCATGTTACATCCAAGGACTACTTACTCCTCATCAGGTTCAGGAAAATGTAGATAGTGAAATATTTAATGGAAAGCAATTAAAATTCTATGACACAAAAACAGAGGTAGTGCAAAAATAAAACAAGAGAGCATTAAAATGCTGAGGACAAAAGCCCATCACATAAAAATGTAAATAAAGTTGGCTCTAATTTCAACAAAGTATAAAATGCTAAGTGTCTCCACTGAAGTGGGGATCAAGGCCAAAGTTACCAGGAGGAGAGGACTAATGCCACTGTTGACCCAAGGAGAAGCTTGATACCATTTCTTTCTCTAATTTTTAGTAGCTAAAGAAATTCAAAGCAAAAGCTCTTTATATGAAACACTCAGCTCCAAGACAGAATGAATACAAAAATCACAAAGTTGGACAATAAGACATACGACAAATGAAAACATTGCCATTAAATCAGAGGAAACAGAGAAGAGAATAAGACTTTTGGTGAATTAAGCTCTTACTCGGAGCTAAGTAAACTGACCAGTGAAGCAACTGTGCACAAAGAGAAGGTTTCTTTCAAGAATAGCCTATTTACTGTTCTGAACTGCTACATTTCTTTTCCCCTTTCCCCCTTATCTAGAAGATAAGCAAGCACAAAAGCGATATATCAACATTTTACTCATGTTACCTTTACAGTCATACAGTAAAGGTAAAATCTTGTAACGATTCACCTAGTTAAAAATTCCACAAGCAGAAATGGACAATGACTGAACTTGACTCAAACTGCCTCACTTGATGTCCATCACTCTAGAAAAAGGAACGTGAAAGACCATTAATGATAAATGAAGACAATGCACAAGTTTGCTCCAAGTAGAGGGACAAACCTAAACACACCCCCAACACACCCCCCCAGCTTTTCTTTTGGATGCATGTCTGAACACTTATTTCTCTGGGGTTTTTTTAAGAAAGAGAACTTTAAGTAGTTTTACTGCATGTTGCAGATGGAGGACCTGCTAAGCACCGAAACTTTTCAGGCTGACAACTTCAGCTGGTAATCAAAAATGTCAGAGATATTTGCATTACATACAAAACCATTACTGTCTCCCCTACATCAAGCTAGTTCTTGGGACAAGTATAAACTGCTTGGTAGCAGCGTATTCCTTACTGTAATTACACATCAACTCAGTTGGACACAGTCTCTAAAATGTTTCCCTATAAAGCAGGTAAGCTGTTCTAAAATTCATCAGTTTACTAGGATTCAAACCAATCTCACTTGTCTAATACAGCCAGATTTATCTAGGGTTCCATAAGGAGCTCTGAGACCTAACAGCTCTGCGCAGCTTTGTTCCATATATACTTCCTTCTCTGGCATAGTCACGCTAATATAACTAAATTATGAAGGCAGACAAAACCATCCCCATCTAAAAGCTAATGATAGGTAATTGACGAATAAAGTCTGTTTCTTATAATTTTTCATGTGATAAAAGAAGTGAATAGATAAAAAAAACCTTTTTTTTTTTTTAGGAGGAAGAAATAGTGAAGTTATGTTCTAAACCTGCTCAAGAATCTCCCTCTCTCTCTCTCACAGAAAGCAAGCTCCATAATCAAACTGCCTTAGGAGTTCACATCACACAGACAACCAATGGCTCGGGTTAGCCAGCTCTGCCAAGTATTCTACTGACACCTGCCAACCTCCTGTTGCTAAAATAAAATACAAATATAACCAGAAGTCAGATGTGACCAATGCTGTAACTGACATTTTTCTCAGCAGAGGGGGACATCATCATGTCCTACCTTAGAAGGTCTGGATTCTACACTGCATGCCCAGAAATCTGGCCAACAGTGGAGTGTCTGTGCTCCTCCCTCACTTGTCTGAGGACAGTGCAGGCCGATTATCCTGACATGGGGGTACATGTCCACTGTCAGGTCTCATAGGGGGCCTGGCAGCAAGAGTAACAAAAAAGACTGCAATAGAAGTTTTGAAGTTGATAGCCACATGCCAGATACTTTCTGCCCTTAAAGAGGCTTTTTTCTTCCTTTTTGCGTCAACTGTAACAAAAGAAGCAAGAATAAAATAAGCAAGTTGCTTTATGGAATACAAGGGCAATCAAAAACCACCACAAAGGCATCGCAGAGAAATGCCGTTGCAAGTACAGAAGATGAAATATCTGCCAGTGGTGGAAACTGTCTCTTTAAAATGAACTAGTGGTTTCCAGGCCCTTTTTGACTTGTCTCCTGGTGATAATCAGTCTTCCAGATGGTTTCTCATTGCCTGATGGTGCACACGAGAAAGTAAACATTTCAGATTATTGAAAAATCAAGTATCATTGCAAAACTACCCTCTTTCAGTTAAATGTTTCGGGTGAACCACTCTGAAAACATAAAACTAACAAGACTTCTCAAAGTGAAATTGAGAGCAAATAAGGGAAACGTCTAGCTACATCACCCAAGAGCAGCTTCACAGGCAAACAGACCAACGGTACTCAAAAGCACAAGCTTAGAGACATCCATACCTCAATTACATGACAACATAAGAAGAGGGCTATGTACCATAAATAAAGCAGATATATGAGTTAGAGCCAGACTCCAGCACAAGATGCAGAACAGCTTCCTTACAATTCCTCCCCATCACTCAAGTTTTTCCACCCTTCTAGTGAATCAATTCAAACTGACACTGGTAATAGTCAAATCAAAAAGTTAAACTGAAATGCCTTAATTGCCGTCTTTATATGGATACTAAGGATTAAACACTGCTTGAAATTAGTTATTTTATCTTAACTAGATCTCTAAACAATATTGGTATATTCAACAATCTACTTACATTTGATGTTTTATATATTCTTTGAGAAGTGCTTCATCCACAGAATACATCTGCACTCCTGTCCCATCACCATAGTAATACATCACACTAGCATTAAGCTCAGGTTGAAATACTTGGTCGATTCCTTCACCATACAGTTCTTGGTAACCAACTGAATATTCAAAGTTCACTTCAAAATAAAGGAGAACATAAGAGAAAGCTGATGAAAAATACAAAGTCCAGCACACAAATATTTTAAAGCATGATACACACTGCTGTTTTACTGTCCATTTTCATCACTAGATTTTAAAAAGACTCAAGCTACTTAATTACATTAAGTTACAGGAAATTTTTTGAGACAACTCTTACTTCATGTGCCAACAATAACACTATAAACATAGTTTTAACATTTTTGCATCTACTTCTTTGCATACTTCTCGAGTTTCCTCTGCCTCGTCCTCTTCCTCTGCCTCTACCTCTTCCTCTGCCTCTGGAGAATCCTCGAACACTGCCACCCTCACTTCTCACGCTGCACACTTCATCGTGATCGTCTCTCTTTTCTCTATCACGACGCCAATCTTTAAGAGAAAAAAAACCAACATAATATTTGCACTCATAATTTAATATTAGTGCCAAGAAGTCCCTTGTAACACAGAGTTCTCTGCTCGTGCCCAGGCAATCCACTGACTCAGTCATGCTGGCTGAAGCAGGTGGTCAGATCTGAAGCTGCAAGGGTGATACAGCAAGGTTTGCCCAGCCACGCCTGAGGGTGAGTGGGGCAAAAGGTGTTAGCGATGAAGAAGAGTAAATGGGATTGACTGGCAGTCAATCTCAAATGCTTCTAAAGCAACTCGACACTGGTGTCAGCTCAGGGATCACAACACCTATGATCGGCTTGGGATGGAAAGGAACGATCATACAATTCTCCTTCCAGGCATGCTAACACAGTCTCCTCCTGTGGAGAACTCCCAGTCCCTGAGAGAGCTAGAAAGAGTTGCTAGCTCTTGATGATCCTGCTCAGGTGGGATTTCCACAGCAATGGCTCTGTGGAGCCTCCCTTTTGTTCCCAGCAGCAGCCATCTACCTCCCCTGAGACTCTGCCCATTTAACAGCAATCATTTTCTCCCTCCTGGTCATGCCCCAAACCAAGCTTTTAAGTTAAGGACCCCGTTTTGATAACACATGCAAATCTAAGATGACTCTGTAAGAATCTATGTAAGGTTTTCATAGAAATACGTGGTCTGCACATAGCAAGAGAGAAGCAGCAGCAGAAGAGAAATTAAGCAAGCCCAAGACAGACCCCTGGGACCTCGGCTCCACTCACCACAAAACTTAAGGACAGTGTAATTCTCACTTTACTCACAAGAGAAAACGAAGCCCTCTCTCACACCATTTCTTTCTCCTTTCCTAACATTCTGAGAGACTTCCATCTTCAGTCACTCACCCTTGCTTAAAGTTTCTTTCAGTTGTAACTGAAGAGTCTTTCAGATGCTGGGGGTCCTCTTTGTCAGAGGAATGCCTGGGGATACAGCCCCTACTTTGATCAAATTGAGAGCTGCTAAATTTAGAAAAGGACTGACTAAAGGTATGATTCTCTGTTCTTATTAGAAATCTTGTTTTACTAGCAATTATTTTTAATGAACCCTGCAACAAAAGATGCATGCTCATACGTTCAATCTCCTGCATTTTATTTTCTGTCAAATAAGACAATTTATGAATATCATCACCCACACGCGTGTGTGCCACTGGGAATTGGACCTTCGCCTCCGCACTGGCTACCCTCAACTTCCGAGGTCCCAAACGCGTAGGCATCGTTAAAACTATTTCCCCAGATCAGTTTCATTTTAGCACACTTAGCTCAGACACATGCAAAAGTCCTACATATACCATCAACGTGAGCTAGTGTTGTAAAGAAGCCCAAACCAAGTTTTTTATTTAAACAGCCAATGTTCCTGAAGAGCAGGAAATGTTTTTGTTGTCTCCCACTGAAACCGGTCTTGAATAACTAAAGCCTTGAGAGAGAGTTCATGCTGTAAGTTTCTGGTCATGTCACCATCGAGTTCCTGAGGAGTAATTGCTGAACAAAGTGATAAATGAGTAAAAAATCCTCCCCATCCGTCCCTCAGACATCCAGATCAAACCCCTACAACCATATTCCTAAAATGACTTCATGAACAAATCCCATCTCAGCACTTTCCAATGAGCAAACATTTAAATCGTTAATATATATTGAGATTTTAAAACTTAAATGCAAAGACATAAACCAAAGAGTTACACTCAGCCTCGGATTTCTGCCATCTGAGACAAGCCATGTTCAGAACACCTGAGGACCAGAGGCAGCACCAGCTGTGCTGCATTTCTCCCTCTGCTGTGCTAGTACAACTTTTTGCATGGCCATGCTGAGAAATAGGTCAGGGAGCTGAGGGAATTGGTCCAACTTAAAGGAAAAACCAACGTCAGTAGAATTGCCAAAGCAGAGTTCAAAGTGTAGGTTCACAAGCGATTGCTCTGGTAGCAACAAGCTGTGGAAATAGCGACAGAGCAGCTGCCTTACGAGACTATTTCCAAACTTTCTACATGGTAAAGCTGTGGCCTGAGACTCTGTAGGCAGCCATGAGGAGAAAAATACATGCTGCTCTGATTCAGAGCGCCGGCACACGCTGTAAAGATAGACTGTTTCCAAACTCCGTTACTCCGAGTCAGTGATTGGAACATTACAACTCAGATCCATTTGTGAAGAGGCTCAAACAAAATCTGACAGTAAGCTTCTAAACAAAACTTTCCAATTTAAAATTTGTTAAAACTCTACAATTTATTTATTTATTGCTGGTTATTGGCAAATACCAATACTAGCTTTGACTAGGCAAAGTCAAGTTTCAACATAAACTGCCAACCAAATGCGTACTTAGACGGTATTGTACTTTATTTGCCACGAACAGAAAGACCCAGAGATCTACTTACTTCTTGCCTCATTCCGTCTGTTATTATGAGGTATTAACTTGTTCGTTTCCAGCAGAAATCTTGAGCTAGTTCGAGAGCCTGGTCTTTCTTGACTGTCTGACCTTACATCATCCAAGTGAAGTGGCACCCATTTCTGCTTGTTACCTTGAAAAGTTAATATATTACTCTTAATAAGAATACTGCTTGAGGTTTCAACTCCTGAAGAGATTCTAGAGAATTCTTCTTGTAGAACTAGTAACAGTTAATTTCAAAGTTTAAAACCTGGGAGAAGTTTAACATTGAAATTTTAAGATACGATGAATGACTAAACATTGATAAATGCAGTAAGCGAACATCTCAAACTAAAAGGTAACCTTACCTAAGCTTTAAATACATGAAAAGAAGGTGAGCTTTTTTATTTAATGTATTTTTAGATGTAAGCTCTATTACCAACAATTTATAGCTACGTAATTGTTATATAGTTGTGAAATTAAATACGTACAGTAAATTCAGAACTTGCATATGGAACTTAGAAGTAAAAAAGCAACACATCAAATTAACCACTAAAATATTTCAATCACAAGCCCGAAAAATTTTCCTGAGAATTTAGCTGGTGTACTGTATTTTTCCTTTGAGATATTCAGGTTAAGTTCATTCTGTGCATCAAAAATTATTAGCAAAGCTGTATTTTGCCATAGGCTGACCTAAAGTATCCACTAACCATTTATTTAGTGATAAAATTCGCCGTTCTATACTTGACGGGTATTGTGGCTTCATATCTTTTCAGCCAGGAAATATAAGCAAATACATAAAACACGTTATCCATGCTGGGGGGGTGGGGGGGGGAAGGTTGTGCTTGTGCAATGTTTTGCTTTAGATTTCCACTTAGACTGAAAAAATTAAAAGCAATAAAGGATTTCTTTTTAAATATATACATAGAAGGATTAACAAATCTAAACACCAAAAGTCTTTAGGATCTGAAGAAATACCAGCAGGGAAGCAAGGGAGAAAAGAAAAAAAGCAGCTGAGGGCTGCAATATGTTAAAACTCTCTCAGCTGTTTCTCCAGCCTACTCCAGTCTGCAGACCAAATGAGATACAGGTTTGCCTCCCATTTTAAATGCAACAGATTGGATCAAAAGGAAATGAATAACCTGGCTTAGTTTTCAAGGGATCACTTCAAGGTGTAAGCTAATATTAAAACATTAAAGTCTTACTATATATAGTAACACACACACATATGTATATGAAGTTCAGTTAACACAGTGCTATCTATTTAGGGAAATAAAGATATGAGAGGTAGTAATGGATTGTGCAGCCATGCTAGAATTTTCCAGAAATTGTCAGAGCCCCATGGACCATCAGTAGGACATGAGCTGCTTTTTTCCCCAGAATTCCTATTTGACTAAACAGAACACTCCAAAACTTGAGAAAGGAAGCCCATTTTAAGCTTCCATCTAGAAAGCAATATATCCTTTTCTTACCTAGAAAATGCAAAACACAAAAAGTTTCATCCAGTCATTCAACTGGATTTAATCTAAACTTATCAACCGTGACTTATTGCATTATACATAGTGCCCAGACTGACCTTTTTTCCTTTGGTTATTAGTTTGAGCTTCATCTTCACTAATATTATCGCCTGGACCATCTGGCTTTGCCTCAGGGTTGTCCTTGATTCCATTATTGCTTTTTTGATCAGATTTCTCCTCCTTTTCTCTTCTATTTGTTGGTTTCTTACTGTGACTTACAGTCTTACACTGCAAGAGATACTGGTAATTATTTCTGACAGTACAGCTGCTGATAGCCAAAGGTATAAATTTCCGGTACCTATTAACGTTCCTTTATTATTACCTATTCTCAACCTCTTCAGCAGGGTGAGTTTTAGAAATGGTGGTGTTTTGTAAAGTCTCATTTTAAACAGTTCTATTTTCTGCTAATTTGGCAAGACTATAAAAAGAAATCTTAGGCAAAGAAAGTTTTTGTTTGTTTGTTCACTGAAGATGTAGAATTGTGGAGTGCACAACAATCACGTTTCAATACCTCAGAATTCAAATTTATTTTACAGGAAAGAAAGAAAGAAATATTACTCGCAAGTACCTACAGTTCAGACTGATTATCTTTAAAAAGCTGTACTTAAAAAATACTGAATGGGAAATCAGAAATTCCCATGACGCTGTACAATCTCAACAGCATGCCAAATGTTCATGTAAACTATAAGGAGCCATAGGTCTGCGCTCTGACAATTCTGTTCCAGTAAATCAGAGCACGAACCAAAGATAAGGGGATGCGGAGGTGGATGATTGCAGATTTATTTTTTCCTACATTAGAATATGGCATTTACTGAGAACTGTGTGCCTTTGAGTAGCGCCAGCATCCTGCAGATCATCACTTCTTGGAAATCCCACGAATAATAGGTTTCAAAAAAAAAAAAGCAAAATGAACATCATTTAAGCAAAAAGTGGAAAGTTTCATTTTTCCCCCCATTATCAATACAGGCTGGGCAGAGAACAGATTGAGAGCAGCCCTAAGGAGAAGGACTTGGGGATGTTGGCTGATGAGAAGCTCAACATGACCCGGCAATGCACGCTTGTAGCCCAGAAAGCCATCCATGTCCTGGGCTGCATCACAAGAAATATGACCAGCAGGTTGAGGGAAGGGATTCTCCCCTTCTACTCGGCTCTTGGGAGACCCCACCCGGAGTACTGCGTCCAGCTCTGGGGTCCCCCAACATAAGAAGGACATGGAGCTCTTGGAGCAGGTCCAGAGGAGGGCCACAAAAATCGTCAGAGAGCTGGAGCACCTCTCCTATGAGGAAAGGCCGAGACATTTGGTGGTGTTCAGCCTGGAGAAGAGAAGGCTCCGGGGAGACCTTATTGCAGCCTTTCAAGGGGGCTTATAAGAAAAATGGGGACAGACTTTTTCGTAGGGCCTGTAGCAATAGGACAAGGGATAATGGTTTTAAACAAAAGGAGGGTCGATTCAGACTAGACATAAAGAATAAATTTTCCATGATGAGGGTGGTGAAACATTGGAACAAGTTGCCCAGAGAGGTGGTAGATCCCTGGAAACATTCAAGATTGGTTTGGACAGAGCTCTGAACAACCTGGTCCAGCTGAAGATGTCCTTGCTCATAGAGGGGGGGGTCACACTCAATGACCTTTAAAGGTCCCTTCCAATCCAAATTATTCTATGATTGGATACTACATCTACCTGCAAAATTAAGCTTCACAGACATTTCTGTCAAACAGAAAGAATACTCCTATGTTGTGGAGGTAGCTTTGAACCTGCTGGAGTACATACAGTAGATACTGCAGTACTATGCCATAATTAGTTTGAAGGCAAAGCCTTCCCTTAGACAAATCAAGTGAGGTTAAATACAAAATAAATGTTATTTGGTCTACCAGACACTAAATTAATTTCTGTACTAAAATTCTCACATACTTAAGTCAGCATAAGGTTAATTAACATCTATGCAATACAATCTAGACCATCTGGTAAATGAAAAAATCTTTTAAAAAATACTCTTAAAGCAGACTATTTTAGAGAGAAAACATCAAACTTGTCTATTCTTATGAAACACTACATATTATCTCTCAGCCACTCTGATTAGTACTGCACAGACATCATTAATCATATCAAAATGTAATAACTAAGTAGATGCTAAAAACCCTGCAGTACTCAAGAGAAGGTGAAAGATAATGGAGCATGTTTTCTTAAGTCACTAAAATCAGTATTGCCAAAAAAAAAGAGGAGAGATGACAAAACAAGCATATTCTAGACACAGTCATAAATCGACATTAGCATTTACAAATATTATTAAAGAATATAAAATTTAATTCTTTCAATGCTACTCAATCTCTCAGATCTAAGCTCAGCAGACCCTCTCCTTTTCTGTGCATCAGAAAATGATAGAAAACATCATCATTTCCTGGACACAGTTACAGAGTTTCTCTACACTCTCTCTCCTGTGTTACAAAAGTGCTCTCTGAAAAGTTACAAACCAAAACATACTGTGTAGTGGAACTGACCACACAATCTTCAAAAACAGCATTTTTGAGTTATTAGAGTGTAGCAAACGAAGAGGCTGTGCATCTCCGACACAGAACACATAGGTAAAATTATTTCTACTCTTATGGGTAACTAAGGAAGGAGTCTGATGCACAGCTGACAGTTATACCCCTCTAATGCCACCAAATAAACTAGCAGCATCAGGATGCATATCACGTCTCCTTCATGATACTGTTAAAGGTATCACCACTGTTTGCTTCCGAAGTGGCAGTCTCTTCTGTTCACAACCTCTCAGCGACTGACAGGAATACTGATGATGCTTATGAATGCTGATAAGCTTATAAATATATTTTTTTAAAGTCAAATCAAAGATCTTCTATAAATCCTCAACAGATGCACACATCAAAATATTCTAACGGGTAGCTGAACAACCAAACAAGCATTACTTTATTGGCATATAATCTATTGAGGTTTTAGAAGAACCTCAATCTCAAAGATCAAAATCTCAAAGATTTTCTTTGAGATCCTGTAGAACAAGTTACTAGAGGAGGCAAATTCTACCTAGCAGTAAACATAACGTTGTGTCAAATCTACAGACATCTATAATTTTGACCTGCAGTACTAAAAGCCTAGTTAGACATCTGAAAATGTTTAGTTGCAGACATAAAGAACAAAGTTATGACAACCAGTTGAGGGAGAAGGAGAGTATAGAAACTGAGCCTGCAGGACAAATGATTCATGCCAAACTACCTTAATACACTCTTTTTCAGTTTTCGTTTGGACACTTTCAATTATATAGTGCACATTGCTGAACCCAAATCTTCTGGTTTCCCTCACCAAGAAAACAAGTTAAAGCATCACAGGGGTGCTGAGGACCAAAGCAAAGAGTGAAATGGCACCTCATAGCTTGCAGTAATCTGTGCTCTGTTCTTGTTTTAAACAGCATAAGAGAGGCATAAGATATATTACACACTTATAACTTGAGATAAAGTGAAAGGAAGATAATTTGACAGAACAGATGTTAACTACAAATCCAGCAAGAGGAAAATATATTGGAGGAATAGGGGTTGTCCTTAGACAAGCTGCACAAGGCATTCTAAGCTATAGGCGAAGGCAAAACTCCAAAGGCTGCCTCATCTGTACATAAGCTTGCCAACAAATAGAAAAGAGAAATACATATTTTAAAACAGTGGAGTCAATGTGGCACATTTTTATCTACACGTTCACGACACACCACTAAGAATAAACGGAGTGTACGTGCGTGGCTTTGTGAAGGGTTCAGAAATTCGGTACTGGTACAGACAGCTGAACGCAGACCAGTATCCTGAATTATTGACTGAAGTTCTGCTGAAACCTCACAACACTCAAAGCACATTCTGAGGGGGAACACTATTAAGCAGAGAAGTCAATATGGTTTAAAAAAAAAAAAAAATCATATTGAAGATAACAAAGCATACTTACTTCATTGTTCGCTATTTCGCTTGGTGTCGGCCAGTTTGTGATATCATCAAAATCACCAGCCTGCAAAGATGACAAACCGTTTATACTGCTTCCTAGATTTAATCCTTTTTAATACATGGAAGTTGTCAGTCACGACTCAGACTGGCCAGACTGTCAGTCATGGCCTACCCCTCTGAGCAGAGCTGTTAGAAGTAGCAATTTTTTAAAACTATGAAACGCAACCGAAAACAAACACACAACTTTTGAAAACAGAATATGATCGATTGTAGAAACAAGTATTCATTGCAGTTACATCCAAATCAGGGTCCAATGTATCTTAGCTTGTACTTACGATAGCCACCTAAACAATGCCTACAGAAAGAATATTTTTAGTGGGCACTGCCAAAAAAATTTAGCAAAAAAGCAAAATTTTCTACATTCTATTCTACAACCACCTAAGAAGGCTTATGACTTTTAGCACACATAGAAGTACCATAAGATTAAATATCTTACACATAGCTTCCTATGTGATTTAAGAGTTATCTACTGCTTGAAAGTCTTTCAGCTTTTGGAAGACCTTTGAGCACAGTATTATTCAACCTAAAAAAAGGGTGGCTATACAAAATTTTAGAAACTTAATTTTTCAATAGAAGGATTCAGTATCTCTGTTGTTATAATATTTTATAGTAGCACATAAAGCAGACACATCACAATATGCAAAAAGGATTTCCAAAGCCAATCTAGCATCATTTGTGCTTGAGGGATGTTGTTTCTTTGCAGCCCCTTCACATTTTTATATAATCTCAGGGTTGGTTTTTTTTAAACAAAAGTGCCTTTCCTTATGTCTCATACATATACCACTTCAGCATCCCTTCCAATTTTAAATTTCCCTTCCTTTTTTAACTTTTCTCTGACTTCAAAAATCAACCCTTCCCAAGGCAGAATGTAAGACTTCAAAATACCTTGCTATCTTTTTATTTTAGTAGGATCAGCCGCTTACCATATTGAATATCTACAACCAGAGATACTCCTTCGAAATTATTTCATTTTCCCATATCAGCTGAGTTAAATGCCTTTTTAGATTAACAGGACGGATTAACTGGGACTTCTAACAAAATCAGTCCAGTAACGCAGAGCTAAATGTCCTGGCAAATACAAACCTTGCTGCATTTCCTTGTCCTGGGTTTTGCTGCTTTTATAACTTTAGTGGAATTTAGTTCTGAAAAGGAAGAAAAATATTTTCAGGTGAAGAATTAGACTGGACTTTAAAAGAATAAGGAAGGTATACTTTAAAAACTCTGCTTAACCATCATACTACATCAAAGTTTTTTTAGGCCTTGGTATCAAAGTCAATGAACATAAAGTAACTCATAAAATACGATATTAAAAGAATTCACATTCATAATGAGTGGAAATTAGCTCGAAAACCAGATTTACAGGATACTGTATAATACAGTATTTAAGCATTTGCTCAGCTATAAGGTCAAGACTATCTCAAAACATTGGTATTTGAATTTAAGAAGTATCAAAGAAAATGAGCCCCTGAAACACACTGAAAAAAGATATCCTATTAGAAGCTATAAGACAGAATTAATTTACAAACTCTGTCATTATGCAAGCACGAAAAAACAGAAGCAATTACATATTCACAGATTCCTAGCAATTTCCATTTATAAGCGCTTACTCAAATGCCAAATAAAATTCAGCCATATTGCTCATAATCAAGCCAAAGCACTGAAAGGGGGGCAAAAAAGGAAAGGTGAAAAGAGAAAATGGCTATAAAAACTATAATATGACTAATAAGATGTAATGCCCAAATTCCACAATGGATACGTTTGATAAATATGACCATTTGCAGCGAAGCTGACATGCATACATTTCCAGAACTATCCTGGGTCAAGACCTAAATTTGATCATAATGACCCCATTTGATGTCCTGCGCAAGAGTCCATTATGTGTCTACCAGTAAGATCTGCCAGGAAGCAATATAATGCTTGGAAATAACTCTCTGATACATGGCAACATGATTGGGCCTAACAATCTGGGATCAATAACCTAAATTGGAAAAAACAAAAGGTCTGTTTAAATTTACTACATCTTTTAATACACGTGCAATGACCTTTTTGTATATGAACCTGATTTTCTCTACCCAGCTCCATTGTGTTCTAAATTTTAGTGTTGGGAATTCAAGGGGAAAAAACCTCACTAGTATCAGATAATTTTTCTTGGAGATTAGAATTGAGACAGAGGAAAGCACCTCTTAACTTCTGTTCAATCCTATTCCTGTCCTCCCAATGTGTATTTTCCCATAGAGGAACCGTCACAAACTTTCCTTGAAACTTCTTATTCAGTATTTTATTGCAAGATAAGCTTGAAACACTGAACGTGACTGAAATCACTAGTGGATTATTATTTCATACAGGGATAACATCACCTCCTTAACCGCTATCTCTCTCGCATCCAGTGACTAATCTTCCTTATCGCAGCTTCACACTGGGAACCCCACCCTTGCGTCTCAGCGACTCTGAAAACCTTCTGTCTGCTTCCTGGAACACACTGTGAACGTTAGAAGCATGAACTAACGTGTGCTCCATATTCCACTGTAAATTAATACTGCTATATACAACTTCCACATCACACAAGACGTGAATCCAGTGAATCCCGGTTGACCTTTGATCTTCGCCACACCATTTACCAGCAGGGTTTTTTTTCCCCTCTCCTACAGATCTGCCTCTTAAAACAAAGACAAAACACACCCCCTCAAAGTGCCTCCTCCTTGTTATTCAGCCTCAATTAACTTTAGACTGAGAGCTTTCAGAAACACACAGTGACTGTGTAATCCTAATTTTTACTTGTCATTCAATAGTAAACTAATTGCCCTTTACAAAGCAAGACAAACAGCTGCAGGGGTGGAGTAGCAAACAAATTTGTAATTTTCTCCAACAAAACTGCCAATTATCTGTAAAGGTAAACTGGCCATAGCATTTGTCCTCCAGTCGTCTGTAAACACACATTTCTCTCTAGCTGCTCAATTACCTTACTGAAGCCCTTTTTCCATCTCACAGCACTTTTACTTAAATTGCTGCTGAAGGACTGCTCTGCCAGAACTTCTACTGTGTGTCACCAGGGCGTAGCAAGGAATTCAAAAAATAAAAGGCTCGATGTCGCGGCGCTATCTTAGTCATGGGATATTATTCCAAGCAGCAGGAGAGGCCACCTGAATCCAGTAGAATGAGACCCAACTCGTTTTAAGGAATCTCTCTTATCTGTATGCAGTAATCCAAGACTTGGAAGATGCATTTGCACACTAAATGAAAAGAAAATTAATATTAGGCAACACACCGCCTAGTTGACGATGCCCTCTCTGAACTCAAGCGCCTGAGATCTCACCACACTCTGTACTTCCCTACTTGAAAACAATTCCACAGAGTTTCTGGCCCTCCAGAAACCAAACAACTGATTTTTCCTGAGCAACTTCCTGGGGCTTCTTGTGCAAGAGTTGGATCTTAGCATGAAGCATGAAAGGGAAGATAAAGGGGAAAGGGAGGAAAAAAAAACCCCACAACAAGAGGGTGGGAGAGTAAAAGAACAGAACAGCAGATCATTTAAAGGTGTTACTCAGGTTATAACATCTGTTACCTTGTCATAAACAGGCCTGGGGCCACTGTTCAGGCAAAACTTAGCCTAGAGAGCATTTAGATAAAAGCTTTGAGCTTAACAGTACTCCAGCGTTTGGTTTTAGTATCACAGAACAGTACTGAGAACTCAGAAATGGCATCTTCAGCACACTGCTTCAGCAGAACCCAACCAGCCCTTGCAAATAAAGTATTTCACTTACTGTTAATTCCAACCTAACTGAATTAAAATGGTTTATCCAGAAAATAAAATCAAGGATGAGGAAGTTTAACTGCCAGTGATCATCTTTCAATCACTGAACTCCATCCAGTAAAGATGCCATCCACATGAAAACAGAAATCAGCCTTCAAACCCATTTTTATTATGGTTCTTCCGAGTCTCTTAATACACCACATCCTAACCCGAGGTATTTTCCACACAAAGACATGGATGTGCAAAGGTGCCAAGTGCAGTATGTCAAGATACACGTGATGACAGTTGTGAAAAATGAAAGATGAATTTTGGAACCACTAAAACAGCTGCAATCCTCTGGGACAGTGGCAACAGAAAAGGAAAAGCAGATTGGATGCTGTGCAGAGATTAAGGGAAGCAGAATTTGTACATCAAGATGTATCACCAAAGTACCACTGACTACAAGAAAAATAATGTTTGCAGTAGTAGTACTTCAAAATGGATGAAGTTCTACAAGTAACTTATCAGCAAATAATTTCTTCTGATAGAAGGGGATGGATTTGCCAATGTCTTCTGAAAGCAAAGTGGAATTTTTTAGTGGAAGCAAAAGGCAAAACACGTTCTAATTTTGATACAAATACGGTTTATGCTGTAAGATTTTCTAGACAATATTAAAATTTTATTTTTATTTGGACTGCATGTCTATTTCCTCCAGTGAAGAAACATCGCTTAAATAACCAGAAGTGCTTCAGGAGGTGGTTAAAATCACCCAGCAGAACAGCTCTTCGAAACTTCAGGGGAACACATTTGGTGAACTTGTACAACATTTCCCTTTCAATGACCAGTTTGAAACGTCACAGTATAATCCCTTTTTTAAAGAAGGTAAGCTATATCTATTAAAACAATGGATGTAAGTATATGTGAGTGTTCTGCAAAAGTGACAAAGCATATCATATGTCAAATGTTTGTCAAATGTGACAAAGCGTCGGAGCGTATCATAATTTAAATCTAGAGCATGGATTTAGACCCAAGATTCTGGGAAACAGAAGAACAGTAATTATGCTAATACCCTTTCCTACAGTAGTTCTAGCATTTTATAGCAAAACTACACTAGATTGATCTTCTTCAGACTATTTGAACAACCAAGGCGGTGAGTTATGACAACTGCCTCCTCCTGCCTATTTACATTTAAAACCAGCCAGTTTTCAAGACCTCAAGCAATAGGCAAAAAGCCCCCAATACACAATTGATTCATCATTATACTATTTATCTTCCTTGCATTTCATTTCTCATCTCGATTTTTTTCTTAGCTTCTTCACAGAAAGCTGCAACCTGTGACTCAATTTCTACAAAAGCTTTTCAGGGTCTAAAGGAGCAGCACATGCTAGAGCACAAACAGCCAGTACTGCGTCTTAAGACTCTAGGCAGCAGGATGGATTTCTCTGTCATAGCAGGTCTTCAGTTTAGAAATAAAACAAACAAACCTCTACCAAACAAAAATTACATATGCTGTTATATACAACTAAAATACAGACAGCAGGTTTGTAAAGATAAGGTTTTTAATCTCTTCAGGGTTGGGGTAATTGTCAATGTCGTACCTTCTGATAATTCTTAACATAATTTTCAAAAGCTGCTATTCAAACATGCGGTGAATTCACAAGGACGATAATATCTGCCTTAGATACACACAAAGAATTGATAATCAGATAATTTACCCATTTACTAATCAAAAGCTTGCTATTCCTAGTAACACTGTATACCTTTGCTAAACTGTACTTTTACAACCTGCTTGCAAACAGACTGAAGCAAATTAATTTATACGATAGCACGACAATGAACTGGTTCTGCTACCAAAATATCAGCCAGATAAAAGGTGTTCTGTGATGCCCAGAAATAAACACAATGAAGAAAGACCAACTGTGCACAATATAAAAGACTGAAGCATGCAGTTAATTAACTACATCATTCAAGCGCATTAGGAAGTAAACCCACTTCAACCACTTAGCAGCACATGTATTTTGCTTCACTGAATACTTTCATACATTTCATCAACAATTTTTGAGTAATTATCTAATGAATCATTGGAAATCCACATCAGCTCTACAAATCACATGAGGACTAGAGAACTTGCCATTCAGATTCCCTTTTGCAGGCTTACAAAAAGGGCAGCACATCAGGTTTCATCAAAGAGGTGGGAGAACTTTTGTAATGAAACTATTTCAACAACTCCATCCTGGGGAAATTATTTACATGGAGGAAGGGTAACTAACCAGCCTCTTCTGTGAGAGCCCAGCTCTGAGGGGTAGCTGAGGAAAAACAAGACTCAGAGGAAAGACAAGGATTACAGGACTAACACCAGGTTGTTCCACAGCTTCCATACAGACACATCTTGTTGGCTTAATTTAGAAAAAGCTTATCTTGTTACCTTGTAAAAAAATATCTACAAGATTATATAGAACTTCTTCCTTGCATTTGTTCCTCTCCTCTTACCCATATACCTCCAACCTGAAGAACTGAAGACTTACTGCTAGGCACTACCAGGGAAGGCGAGGGGAGTAAGACACACCGCATGAGTACCTTTCATCTCTTGAGAGCCTGTGTTAAACACACTCCCTGTGTTCACGATCATCAGGATTAGGCAGAAGCTTATTAATTCCACTAGCAATTTCATACTGCTACAAGTCTTTCTCCATGAGTTAAACGCAGATTAGGATGTAAAAGTAGACGTATAATTTTGAAATTATTCTGTTTAGTTTAATAGAAGGCTTAGTCAGCAACAATAAACTGCGGTAACAAATGCACCATGAAAAATTCAAGTATGTTTACAGTAGGTGTTTGGCTTACTATAACACAATTAAAACCTACTAACATATCTGAGACAAAAATATAGTGGGTCATAGTAACAACACTTTAACCAAATTCTTTCACCAAGAATTTCAAGTCTTTTAGACTATTTTTTTCCTTCTAGTGTCAGGCGATATTAACAGTTTCTTTCAGTTACAAAAGCCAGGTTTGCCTCTGTTACAGACTAATACCAAGCTAAATTCAAAGTCAAGAGGTGACAGACTGGGGTCAATTTTCTCAAGTGTGCAACTGTCACTGAACACGCCATACGTGCAGGTCTCGGGAAACTTTCAACAAATTAAGCCAGGATCAACAAGTTGAACAGGATTCAGGTACTACTTTGATGTGAGATTCCTTTACGTTTTATTATCCTCTTTACGGATAGTTTTACATTCCATCCCAGTAGTATTTCTACTCATCTACTCATTATTTCACATGACTAACTTCCATACTACTACATTCATAAGGGCCTAGTGCGACTGATTTTGCTTTGCCAACATGCAATTAGTTACTTCAAAATACACCCCTCATTGCAGATGGAGGCACACGGCAATCTCTTTCTTCCAACAGCCAGGAAAGACCAGCTGCTTTCTCTTTTACAGGTGAAAGAGCGGCGGCTCCTTCATGGTTCTTTCAGTGGTGGCCGAACTAAAACGCGCACCCTGGTACGAGTTCTTCACCAACGCTATTACCACCAACAGTGATTCCCGTATTTGCTCAGTTTTACATTTGCCACTGAAAAAGATCTTCCAGTACAAATTCTCAGTTTATTAGTTATTAATATTAATTTGATAAACAGTAAGCACAGCTTTTATACAGAAGAAAAACCATGTAAAGTTCTCTGTAATCATTAAATGAAGCACATAACTTGCACAGTGTATGAACTCACTGCCTCCTTTCACTCTTCTCCTTCCTTCACCTTCCTGTGTGTTTTCTCTGAAGTGGAAAAGTAAACTTTACAGGAGATGAAGCACAAGGTGCTAATGCAACAAAAGTTTTCCTAATGCTTCTGATGTACCATTGTTATTAGTGCCACAGCAAGGGAAATGAGTGACAAGTTCTCTTTCATGTATGGACAAGACCACAGGCTGCTGCCCAGCAAGCTGGATTGTAGAAGCTATGCATAAATAGGTATTTATGAATGCGTCAGTACAGGCAAACAAAACAATCGAGATGATAAAGATGATTATATATGTTGCCAAAAGGTTTGATCTTCAGCTAAGTAGAGATTTTGTGGTCTGGAAAACTCTTTCCTCTGCTTGCATGACCTGTATACTTAAAGCTATAAATTATATATTTCTCTTTGTGAGGCAAGTACGTATTTAATTCAAGCGTACGAGTGACTGTCAGATCACAAAAAGGTTTGTCAGGTGCGTTCAGGAGCAAGTGCCGAGATTGAAATTCTTAGGAAACACAGGTTGAAATACGTATTTCGAGGTCAGTGGTTTGCTTCCAGCCGAGAACACCACTCCAAGAAGCTAACTTCTAGGAACTCTTTGCTAGCCTAAGCATAAAGCCTGGCAATTTCAAGTCAGGTCTTCAGCGACCGACTTTGTAAAGCCATCTGCCTGCTTAGTCGGTGTAGAGCCTATAAAGTAGCTTTATCTTGCATGTAGCGATTAAAGGGCAGAATTTTATCCTACAGCTACTCTTGCTCCATCTCCTTCCACATAAACAGTCAGAATCCTGCGAGCAAGCAAGCTGACTACTTTTGTTAAGACTGAAGCCCTCTGCAACCCAAACCCTCTGGAAAACAAAACCACGTAGCGGATCATACAGAGGGCCTTGCTGTATCATTAGACAAAAAAGTCCTGCGGTAAAGGGGTAAAACATGGTCTAGCGATATTTCTAAAGAACAGTAGAGCGGGACGAGCAGCTTAGCAGCCCTGTTTGCCCGTACCAGGGCCCAGCGCCATGCGGGGCTCGCCGGAGATCCCTCACGCCCCCACCCCCCCGGCCGGGGGATCGTGCCCAAGCCCCGGCAGCCTGCGGCCGGCACAGCGGCTCGCTCGCCCTCACCGTGTCCGTTCCCCCCATCCCGAGCCTGGCGAAGCGGCGGCCGGACCCCCCC
>VWZZ01000012.1:487298-510599 GCA_013399095.1 Psophia crepitans
GCGGCGGGACGGCGGCTCCGCTGTCCCCCCCTTGCAACGGCGTCAGCCTTCGGAGAGCACCTGCTGGAGCCGGGCTCCAGGCGCACCCCGTCCGGGCGCGCTCTGACTTCAGCTGTTCAAGCACCTCTGCTAGGAACAGACCCCGTTCTGACCTTGCCTTAATGAGCCTGCGCTAATTAAAAGGAAAAAGTCCACTTCGGTGCCCAAGCGGCGCCCGGTGCCAAGCGGGCAGTCACCTCACGGCACCCCGAACCAAGCCCGCTCCACGCCCCATGCCCGGAACACAAACACACAGACTAAGCAACTCAGCACTGTTAAAAAAATTAATAAATCACCCGACAGCTGCTCTAAAGTGCAGGCACGGCGCAGGTTTGAAAACCGCAGTAGAGTCAGTGATAATTTTAGCGTTAACATCAAGCCTACTTTGACACTGACTGCTTGAGTGGAAGGCTGTACAAAACTGAGTTTTGCAGATCACAGACACAGCAGCTGCCATGGTCCTGCTCCCCGTTGCCGACACACCCAGAGATGATTTAAGCTCTCAGGCAACGCTTCCTGGGCACTTTGGTTTCAGAGGCCCTTCCCGTACTTGTACCATACAGCCACGGTCTCACGACACAGCAGCAGAACGAACACATTACGTTGAAGCGAGGGGGACTTCTTTGTTTCAGCGCTGACAGTGCTGAACAGGCGCTGCTTGGCTCCAGGTAGTGAGGGAACCACGTGTCATATAAACACAGCAACAGACCGGTACCTTCGCTGTCACACCGTGTCTCCTCTACCTTTCTACTTTCTCCCAAACATCTCCCAGAAACCATCTCCCAGTAGCACGTGTGCACTCATACCCCGCTCGCTGGATTCGTTAGGAGGTTATACCCTCAGTTCTGCCACCGCGTTATCCCAGACGTGCTGCGGTCACAGAATGAGGAAGGCCACTGCAGGGAATGAACCACCCCTTTCACTCTTTGCAGCCTCCCCATCATTATTCTTGGTTACACCTTAAGACACCCTTTCCTCTCCAATTTCAGGCTCTCAAGCAACAGATGTAGGGCCTGCCCCTGCTTTACTCCCTTTCATCTGAAGCGTCTTGCAAAAATAGCCAACATCTCTTTAATGAACTATGCGAATAATTAGGCATTTACATAGCTAGTAAAATTTTTAGAAGAGTGTCACAAGTAACCAGATTTCCAGTGTTTTGCAGCAGCAAAATATGTTCTGTTTAAGGTAACACTATTCCCCGCTTCGATGAGATTATATGCAGTTTTACCCCTTCCTTCAGAAAAAAAACCCACAAACCCACCAAAAATCCACCAAAGCCTCACCGTAGTTCACCCTTCTTCAGACACCAGGGCATTTGTAGGATTATTCTAGAACTGTGGGTACAGTAGCAGCTCAAAAGAATAGAGGTCATCTTCTACAACACCAAGCACTTCAGCTGTCCCGACCAGCAGAGGTGGCTTGTGGACACTTCTGAGTGCCGTTTGTCAGATGTGATGACACCACATCAACTGGTGGAGGCTCAGGTCTGCCTCAGAGAAACCCCCCAGGTGCTTGCTGCTTTGTTCAAGACATTTGGAAATCAATGGTCTTTTGCAGTAAAGGCTTGAAATTAAAGCATCTGCCACGATTGTTCTGCTACTGCAAGGAAGCGACATCGATACCGTAATGCACATTTCTCTAACTGCAGATTTAAGCTCCAAATGTGGCTAACATGGGAGGAGCTTCTCTTTTTGTAAATAAAAAATAATATTGCTTCTAAGCACTGCTGTACAAAATGTACACATGTATTCTTTCTTTGTTTTAAATGTGTGCCAAGGAAGGGAAAAAAAAAGTAGAATGAGTAAAATGAAAACAAATCTTCAAGCTCCTAGAAGCAATTTTCTTTGCAACTAAGAACTCAAACTTTATTGCAACTTGAACTTTTTTTTTTTTTGCAGTAAATTGCCTAATCAAGGACCCAATTGCATACTGCAGTGACAAATCTATTTGAAACAGAGGAAAGCACTCATACTGGATAATTTTGACAGGGAAGAAGGGCAATATTGCACACATCTCCACTCCTGAAAACAGGAGCATCAGTTGCACTACCCATTCAAAACAATTTTCACGCCTTTCATTTGGTTTCCCAACCTCAGAAGTTAAGCAAGGGTTAAAGCGACATGAAAGTACAGAGGCCCTACCTAGGTCACCGGTAAGAAGTGGATTAACCTCCTGTTTCCTCTTTCTCTCATACAAGTGTTAGAAGATAAGGAAGCAGTTGTGCAGGCCAGCCGGGACTTCAGGAACACTGCAGCACTGCAGTGCAGGAACCTGAATAGGCCAGGAAAAAAGGAGGAAACTGATTAAGAATTAACTCGGGGGGGGGGGGGCAAAGTGAAGGTGACCAGTGACATGGTAGCTTGGGAAGTTTCTGCACATACCTGTTTTGCTAATTCTGTGGTAGTAGGCGGCTCACTGTATACTTTATGGTGCAGACTGGGCCTGAAGAGTACACAAAAAGCTTTTAGGGTTGCCTTAAGGCTCATCCTTAACTTTGTCCACTTTGTATCATCGCCCTTGTTACTTTCTAGCAGGGCAGGTCAGACTTCCTTGGCACAACTCACAGCACTTTTTCCTTTAAGAGCCCAGTATTTAAAATACTTGTATTTGAAAAAGAGGCTGATTTACACTACAGAAACCAAGAGAATAACAATCGTTAGGAACTACTTTACATTTTAAAGCTGTAGAAGCATCCAAGCATACCAGGAAACGAAGTCCTCTAATTTGCAGTGTAACAGTAGCATTTCACGCATGGAATAGTTTTTCATAAGGAATAACATGCCTACAGACTATCCGGACCTCCTTTCACTACTCTGTAACTTATCATTACAGCCAAGCTGACAGAGAACCTGACAGTTTAAGATAAAGAAACTTCCCTGCCCAACCAACTGCAATTAAGGTCAACACTTTAAAAAAAGTGACATGAGAGAAATAATTAAGATAAATTTAAAAAAAAAAAATTAACTGCCTCAAAATGTTAGCAGCTACCAAGCAAAAACAGCATTCCAAGGGTCCAAAAATTTTCATCTTTTCACCTACTATTTAAAGAGTATCCATACACAGGCATATGACATTCCTGTAAGAAAAGGCAACAAGACTCCATTCCTTCACGCAACAGTACCTTTTTGCAGACTTTCTAGATTAATGCAACACAAGTCATCCCACTAAAAAAAAATAATTAAAAATTGCTGAGCAGTCACTTTTGAGGGAGGTGGGTTTTGGACTTGGGGGAAAAAAAAAATTACAAAAGCTCCATTACTGGGGTTACTCACGGAGAACACACCAGACCTCACCTCTCACTGTTCTGAGCCTTTCCTTTCAGAGCCAAAGCGCAGTACCTGCTCCGCTCATTTCGGTTTTTGTTTGCTCCTCATGTTTTGTCAGTCTTAGTATGCAGAGGTGTTACCAGACAGCATCACTGAACAGCAAAATAAAATTAACTGTGTCTTGGTTGCTGAGTACAACTGGCAGGCTTCAGTCGGAATGAGTGCTCCAATGCCACAGAGGAAGCCACAACAATTTTCCAAGACTCCATCCTTTTTTGCATACAAACACCATCAAGACTCAGGCACCTGTCACTACCATTTACAGCCATCTGTTCAAAGCAGCCTTTCAGCTAGCATGTGATATCCCCCTTCATATGACAGACCGCTGCAGACAACGAAATATAGTCTCCTCTTCTGACGGCAGCAACACTCCAAAACCCTACCACCACCTTCCCACCTTGCAAGCGCAACCATCAACAGCAAGGATGATTTTTTTCAGTTACAGCCGGACAGTCCTATAACACACTCAGAGTTTATTCTGGTACAACACACCCTTGCTTGGGCAGAAAACAGGAAGAAATTGTACAGATTTTTGAACCCTTTAAAAAGTAGAAGGGATTTTAAATGAGTTTGGGAAATTCTAGCACAAAGAAGCCACTGAAAGGGAAGTAAGTATAAAGTTGGAATCACAATGATATCTTAATTAGATGATATACGCATATTTTCTTTACTAGGTACCGCACGTAGCAAAACTTGAAAGCAGTATCACTGTTTGTTATGTGAAGCTTTTATCTTGTACTGTAGATTAACTGCTCTTCTCGTGCTACAGTACCAGTAGGAATAAAAAGGATTACAGGGTGACAGTGAGATACATTCTGAATTCCTGTTAACAAGGAAGAAAAAAACCTCACACCTCACTGTTTTTTTAGGATTTTTATTGAAAAAAAACCAAAACCAAAAACATTAAAACAAAAAATTATCAAGGCCAGTTTTACAGTAAGACATATAGAATGGTTTACTTGTTATTTGGATTTAGTGCAGAAACCTTATTCCAATAGTTTTCTCATGCAACTGCTGGATTAAAATTACATTCTCCTTTAACATCAAAATGGATTATTAATAATGCTTTCTTAGGATTTAACCTTAAAATCTGGTTTAAAAAGTCAATTTTCCAAAGGTTAAAAACATTTATACAGCAAGATTCCCCCCTTCACAGAGCAGTTAATAGCTTCCTGTCTCTGATAACTGGCAGAAATAGACCACAGTTTCCTTTCTTGCTATTCTAACCTGAGAGATTTCTTAAATGCTTCTTACTGGGCTTTCATATTTGGCAACATGACTCTAGTCACATAGCGAAGCATGATTTCTCATTCTTGTCACAGACCAGTCTTACAGTACTTATTCTAAAAGACACCCTCACAAACAGGAGTTAATTAGCATAAATCTGCTCCTGTGAAGAGTATGCCCTTTTGGCAAGTTAAACCTCGTAAGTAATATCACCAGAGCACTAACCTCAGGATGTCAAGTTCCCACCAGTTGTGTAATTCCTAGTATTGTGCGCTTTGAAAATATTTACTTTGGCATGTTATACTTTGTAGCATAGATAAACTGATTTTTTTACATGCTTACTCCATGCCTTACAAATCTATCTTTTCTCTCTTCCATTTCTTCAAGCCCTTTCTCTTGTCACCAGTTACCTCCCTTTCTCATAGCTGCAACAGAAACAAGACATAAACCACAGAAATGTATTTAAAATGTGAGGTCTAAAAAAGTAGACAATGGTCTTTTAAAACATTTAGTTGATGAACAAGCTTATAAAATGTAAATCCCGTAAGTCTTTTAGTACAGTATTGAAGCCTTTAATGTTAAAATTATAAGCTTATATATATTTGACTTTAAACTTGCCAACATTCAGTGTTTTCCTATATTTAAACATTCTAGTCACTTCACACTTCCTCCCAATATATATAAGCCCAACACTGTCTAAAGAAAGGATGAAAAACCACCTGAAGAAACAATTTAACTTCCAACAGAATACAGCTTCTTTTGTATTTTCAGTAGATTTGTATGTTAAATAATTTGGGTTACTACAAATTGTTGCACTTGAGTTTTACCTGAACTTACCCGATTTTCAAGTGAACCATGATTTCTTCCCAGTTACTAATCCTCTCTGCCAGACTAAAATTCAAGAGAATGTATGTAAATTGAGCTTTGTCTGCTTCACACTTGGCCTACTAAAAACCATTACACTAACCTCAGAGATCAATGAAGTGCTTGATTTGAGAGGTGTAGAAATTACGTATCCTGAGAAATGGGTGGATTTTTCTGTTTCTGTGTAACTCTGGTCATTACTGTACTAAAATTAATATTGAAGTGTTTTGGTTTCCAACTTCTCTGCAAAATAGCTTTAAAAGAATTTTACAGGAGATTACCACAAAATAAATGTGGACAGATATCATATAGAGCTGATGCATGACAACCTTTTATTCCGTTGTAATTTATTGGCATTTTTGATCCCAAAAGAGGAAAACCAGACTTTGGATTTTCTTAAATGCATTCATAATCCTCACTTTTCTAATTCTCCATGCATTTAAAAGAAATGTTGAAAAGTAAGGAGCTAAACTGTTTTGATAACCCTTAGTCTCACATACATTGTTAATATACAGTGAAACTATTTTGCATATCAGCACTGAGTGCACTTTAAAAAGGAGCCCTGTTGAAATATTTCCAACAGGTCTGTATAGCACCATATAATCTGCTGTTGATTTAACTGCTTAGAATCAGACTCTTTGTGCCACTGCTTCTAAAGAACCATGATTAGATTTTTATTTCCTCTAGCATTCTAGAGCAAAAACAATCTAGAAGAAAGTTTATTTTATCCAACTGAATGCATGTAAACAATTAACTACCAGACACTCCATTTTCCCTTGTTCTAGTTTTGTGAAACTGATCAGTGAATTGCTACATGATTCTTCTGGAACGGCACGGTTTCATTCAGTGGCAGAAAAAAAAATCTCGTGGACACATTGAATGAAAAATGTCTCTCTCTCACTCTTCATTGAATTCTGAAAGTCTCTTTTTGCAAGATTGGATGCTGCTCCTTCCATTACAGCTCATTTTCAATTCATAATAGAGAAAATCCATGACAGATACAAGAGGCCGAGTGCTGGCAAAGCCACAGTACAACACAATAGGAATACAAAGGGGATGAAGAAGCAAGGGGAAACCAAGGTACCTGGAACAAACTAGAAATACGCTAGACACAAGAGAGCATCTTTGCCCTACAGCAAATCTTACGTTCTTTCAATACTTAGATTGGTCTGTTTTCAACTGATACACAGTTCAGAATTTATTCAGAATTAAAGGAATACACAGTGTGGTTAAACATGAAGCACACGAACCATTCATGCACCAACAAACGCTGCCATTTTTTTTTTTTCACAGGTAAAGCTGAAGCAAGTGTCAGAATGGCATTTGGTTGAAATGGAAGTAATGCTGGTACTTTACCATTTTTGATAATCGTTACCTAAAACAGTCAAAGTCAGTGACCATCTACTCAACATTGCAAGAGACTTGTTTTCCAAATATGAGTTCCAGTAAGTGGAAGTACAAATGAGATCCGTTTGAATACATTATGAAGATTTTTAAACTGCGTATTTCTGAAGAAAGCGGTCAAACGCATCATAAATTGCTTGTCTAAAAGAAGGGAAAAGAAAGATGATCATTAGTATAATTTGGGAAAGGGCAGGTGGAAGTGGTGTATTACAACATATTTCCAAAGCTATCATCACAATTTCAAAACAGCATTCAATAAAAATGTGTTATTAGGCAGTCTTGTCTCTATCACTTATTTATGGGATTTCTCACCTCAATCCAGTAATATATTTATGGTTGGGGTATGAATTGGACTGTTTACAAACTAATACGAGTGCAGATGTTAATGGATCGAATTTTCTACTCAAACATTGTCAGGAAACAGGTCAGAGAGAGGCATAACTTAAAATTTTTGGGCAACTGTCATAAAATAAGGCTGAAGTTTTAAATAGCAATAAGCTAGTGGTTAGCATACTTTGAGCTGGAATCTTGCTGTTCTTTTTTGTTGTTGTTTAGACTTCCTTTGTATTTTAAAATTAACAGCACAAGTATTAAACTTTTTAAAACTAAGGAACTGCATTTATGTAACAGATTTATATAACTGTCTTCAAAAAGTCAATGCCTCGTATTACAAAGGCAAGAATTCAAGCAAGTACTACTCATCTGCAGTCAAGCTTACATTTTAACTCGTCTTCAATTGTGTCGTTTAATTCTCAGAAGACCACACTTGCGAAAAGCTGTGCAATACAACTTCAGCGCTCATTGCTCAAAAATTGTTTTGTAGTGTCCATTGAAGAAACAAATTAAAAGCTTTTATGGGAAAACAAGAGAAGGATCATTCTCTTGCCATTGGCTTACTGAACAATCTGAACTATATTATACCTCATCTTTGCTTATAAAATGCAAACGCTGACATTCTCTTTAAATTATTTGAGAACCAGTAACTTGTTCTTTAGAGCAGTATTTGTTGCTTTAGAGTAATTACAAACTTGCTTTCAGAAGAAAAATTATGTGACACAAAATTACGGTTTTAAGCTCTCAACCATATTTAATCTTTCCTGTTTATCTTACCTAAAGAGTCCTTGTTTGAAGAGGTAGGCACTGACATGACCTCCATCCAGATATCTGATTTCACATCCGGGCCAGATTTCTTGAAGACTGCGCACCCCAGTACGAGGAATATATGCATCCTCTTTCGCTTGTACAACTATGATTAAACTTGGGTCAACTGGAACTATAGAAAAACAAAAATTGAACTCATCTAAGGTAAGAGAGAGAAACACATCAGGTGAGATTTCTGCTGTAAAAATGCTCTGTTTCTAAAATAAATAAATAAATATTCTAACCTTTAATAAAAATGTATTTTCTATAAAGTCTCCAGAGAAATGTATCTGGTTTTTGACATTGCAGTAGTGAGGCCATCAGTAGAAAACCAAACTAGTCAATACCATTCCCTCCTTTAAAGCAGAAAACTTCACAAGTCTTTGAGGAATGATAGGAGAATCACCTTTTCTCTTATCAACAAAATTCTGTAGCACTCAGGTCAGTTCTCCTAGATTATTTTTTTTTTCCCAGCAAAAAGAACTAGGAGACATCTGAAATTCAATAGAGTAGAAGCTTTGTATATTTTTTTTCCTCAAGGAGGGGAAAAAAGATAACTTTTCATATGAGGCCGGACAAAGTGCAGCGTATGTTCACTTTTCTATTTCCTGCATGTTTCAATTACAACATAAAAATCCAAAAATACTGTTATACATATATATTCACTACTCATAATGAGAATTGCACCAATCAGATTACTAACATGTATAACACCAAAATGATGTTTAAGACAGAAAGTCCTCTCTTTGCAAAGAATATATGTGATACGGTAAAGAGTGACCAGCCAAGATGTTTGACAATGGGGTGTCACAAATAATTCAGATCCTCTCATACATACCAGATTATGTATAGAGGATATGTAATGCTAAGAGAGATTCTAGTTTTCCATTCAGTTTTCCACAAAATCTGAACATTAGACACATTTTCTGAACCTCCTCTCTAGACACGCTCCAAGCATACCCTTGGCAGGGTTTCCCAGAGCATGAAGAGACCCAGGAAATAACTGACACGAAGGACTACATCACTTTGACAAGTGCATTAGAATCACAGATCCTCTTAAGTTTCAAGAAAGGTCAGTGCTTTACTTGAGTAACACCTGGATAAGTGTCTAGATACGCAAGAATGCCTGTACTTAGAATAAAGCTTACAGAGTTTTTTTCTGAAATAACTTTAAAAGCTTTAAGGAAAGCACTTCCCTGGTATTTGTTACAAAACATCCCTAGCTACCAGTGATCTGGGACGTTGTCCAAGTCAAGAAATCTATGCTAGTGCAGAAATCTTTGGAATTTTTATTTTACAATTACCAGTGGAGTACTGAAAGCCAGAATTAAAAAATACAGTGGCACAGGGTCTCAGTATCAAGAATGTTTGGACATTCAAAGACAACTGTCAGAAACTTGTCTGCAGTCAAGTTCTAGGACATGTTGAGAGTCCTCAGTGGGAACACGCACAGCTGAATCATTTTGTTTGACTGGACTGCCACAAAAGCAATTCCAAGCCCTGACTCCAGCAGAACCCTTTCAAACAGCTCTAGGAAGAAATCACTTGTTTGCATTGCCTGCAAATGGGCTGCTGAAAGGGATTTGTCTGAGACACCAAGAAACAGAGATTCCTCAGACTTAAGGCTCGCTGGGCTACAGCTCCCTCTATATGCTGTGCCTGTCTTGGGAAATGCTGTATTCAGACTGCATCCTCACAGAAGGACCCCTGCATTTTGTCTGGTCACACTTGTCTAAAAACATCATTCAAGCTTGGTTCGCAGCTATGTATGCTACTTTCTGTCTCATGTCAGTATGAGATTTCTGCTTTACGAGATTTACTTGAATCTGCTTGAAAAACCTTATTAGCGGATTAATTAGATTCAGATATTACTCACATCACACAGATGTTTTTGTTCTTTTAAATGATACAAACCGGCACTAACTCATGTCTGAAAACAGCCACACCAAGGCAGAGAAAAAATGAGCAAAGATACTGAAAGTTAACTTTTAAATTCGCTTTATCATCAGTTGGCCATTAAGAAGAAACAAAAATTAATTAGGAAAGGAAGTGGTAAATAGATGCTACTGAATAACACTCAAGGTATTTTCATATTTCAAAGGTGCCAGGAAGTTTACACAATGGAGAAAGAAGAAAATACCTTTCCTTCCACCGTGTTTTATTCAGTTTTCCAAACAGCACATTAAAACAAAGAAATACATACCTGAGAAGTTAGCTACGTGGGTACATTCATCCATTACTCCTTTCATGAACCTTAAGGATTCTCTCTGTAAAGTGTCACTCCTCCTTTTATTTATCCTGTGTCCTTGCGGGCTGGTTAAGTTTTTATTGCTATTGCTACTGGTTGAGAATGTTTGATTTATGCACTGCATTTTAGGAGCATCTTGTACTAAGAGTCTTTCTGATGAGGCACTTAGAGTACTTTTATTTGTGGTAAAGCTGTGAACAGCTTCTTTAGATACAGTCTTGTTTGAGCAGTCAAGGTCGAACATTCTGGAAGTCACGTCCACATCCTCCAGACTGTCCACACTGTCAGGGAAGTTTTTAACAAAGTCTTGTCCCATCTTAAAAGAATCTGTCTAAACAAAGACAAGAGGTCATTTATTAAGGGTTTCTCCTTTAAACCAGTCAGTTAATCTTATTTTTAAGATCAACTCAATATTTAAAAAAAAGCAACAAAAAAACAAACAAGAAAAAAAAAAGATACAAACAGCAGCACTGCTCACAGGACTTGTTATTCTCAGCCTGCATGTCACTCAAATCCTCATCACCATAGCCTCTCGATAATCTCATTCTACATTTGTCATCTTAAAATGTGCAGGAAGTACTTACGATACAAACACTTGGTTTTAATTCTACATTAATCTCTGAATTTACAATTGCAGTTGTTTAAAGCTTAAATTTCTGGGCAATAAACATGTGATCAGGTCTAATGCTAGGTTTAGGACTGAAAAATCTGCTGTCTTTAAATACTAGGAAGACACAAGCTGAAGATCTTGAAATGTTTCTTCATTTTGTCTGCTCCATCAGTGTTCCTGAAGTATATTTCACCTAAAAATGGCAAGCACCTAAGTAACTACCTCCACCGTAGCCACTCTTCTCCTATCCTAAGATAGTTGAAAAGGGACTGTCACAAAGCAAAGAATCTTGGGAAAAAAGTTATTCATCGGAATTGACTAGAAGACAGTGTTGCAACATAAACAATTCTCAAAATGTTATCACTCCAATCTAGAAGAACAGTGAGGCAATGAAATTCCCCTTAGGAAGAGTCTTTCAACCCTAGTCAAGAAGATTCCAGAAGAAAGCAAAAAAAAAAAAACCAAACAGAGACAACAAATTGTATTTTATAAGGAGCAAGAAGCTAATTACAAAAGCTCTACCTCATGTTTATCCCAATTGCACATGCAATGAAAAGTCTAAAGCTGAGGGAGGGAGGGCTAGCATCACATATCGCAGAGATACCGAGCACTCTAAACAAACTGGAAAAGTAACTTCATGTTGCTACATATTAAAAATATCCTACAGCATTGAATATTTGGGAGCAATTGCTTCAAAGGGCAATAAATCACGGGTTTATATTTACATGCCAAGCGATTGGTTTTCTAGACTATAAAGCCAGTTATAGTTACTGGCTATATGTTACCTACAGTTTCAGTGTTTTCATTAAATTAATTTTATGTTGCAGATTAAACTAAGTGTGGTCATGGAACAAAACTTGTAGCAAGGGCTATGTTTAACACACATTATATGACCAAAATACTAGTTTCTGGTTTTCATGTTTTCCTTCAAAGATTAAATTTATCAAAAGCATAAGGAAAAAAAGGCAAACGTGTTTTAGCTAACAATTGGCTACTTTTACTGGAAGAAAAAAGTAGTAACATTATTTCTTAGATTTGCACATATTAGCAAGTAGGGAAAATAAACTATACTTACTCCACAGTATTCAAGCATCTGAATGATTTCTTCTTCATAAACTGTTTGCGTAAAATACTGTTTCTCTAGCTCTCTCCAGTTCACTGCCTTGCTCAACACGCCCTGAAGTTATAAACACAAACATCCAGCACACAAGTAAAACCCAGAGATCATTCTAAAATATTGATATACAGAGAAAACTGAACTGTTTCTCTCTGTGACTTGATTTTTCCAACGGAATTCTGCCTAAGTTTCCAGATAACCCTTAGAATTACTGTAATCAAAGCATAAGCACATATTATAACACAAGACACAGAAACCTATTTTCCTTTAAAAAACAAACTAACAAAAAGGAAAAAAAAAGCCAGCAGAAAACAGTCCTTGTTAGGGTTTATACACATCTAGACCAGGCTAAATCAATGACGGGTGTCAAAGCCAGTCTGTTCAGTCACCTACCCCAGCAGCAGTAGTGAAAACAGGTACCCCCTCACAGTAGTTGTGGCATTAGTACCCAATTATTGAAGCCAGGCTTTGAGCAGCAGAAAACATATTTTCACAAATTGCTTCCTCACCTTCCCACAGCCAGGCCAAGACTCTAATCACTGTCCCACAAACCAGCCCTAGCCCTTAATTTAGTACATGACCCACTGAAGTAGCTCAAAGCTACCTTCATTATCATCTGTTCTATATCCTGAGCAGAAAGGGTGGGTTTTGCCACTAGTCACTAACGGAGGCTGAAGGGTGATGAAATGCCCTAACTGAAAAGGTCAATGTGGCCAATCCAAACCTTTTACCTTACATATCTGATCACATTCTAGCATATTAACAAAAATATATGTTAATTACCGTAGTAAAGACTGCAGAAGCTGTTGACCAGGAAAGACACGGAATCAAGGGCAATGGTTTAGGCCAGTTTGTCACTGCCAGTGAAGCCATCTGAAATCAAAGGCACTTGTTACATATTTTAATATTGAATTCACAATACCATAAAAAGAACTCTTTCATCTTCAATTTATTTGTTTATACAGTATCAAACAAATACACAGTGCCAAAGCAGCTAGGACTGCAGCAGTCAGATATACTTTCACCTATTTAGAAGATACTGCCTATTCCTGAGATTTCCCTAACAATAAACATTGCTCTGGATAGGACTAATACCAAGGCTGAATGAGTTCTTGTTATAAGAATTCCCAATGGAATATTTCTTCTGACCTTTCAGTTGTTTATATCCATGAGAAACAGGTATAAAGCTTTTTCATCAAGCTCTTGCAAGCTCATTTCAAGGTAAAATGAAGGCAATCTATGGAAGATGATTTAAAGTTTTACACTTTTGAAATTTGTATACTGGAAACAAAACATGGAGAACTAATTCAGCATGTTAAGTGGACTCTTTTTCTGTCCTTTGAAGTTTAAATTATTACTTTTACATTAGCTCTCAGAACACATTTTTGTGAATGTTCTGTTTATCCCAGAAAAAAACAGAGCCAAGATGCTCAACACAGAGAAATTCCCTATACGCTGTGTTCTTGCCAAGTTTTACTATATTGCTCTAAACAGTGTAAACCCCCTCATACAAAATACCCCATGTCTGCGCCAGATGTTCTAGTAATTGAATTGATACAACTGAACTATAACTATATTCTAATTATACTCTAGTTCCTTTTTATTAATAAAAAGTTACAAGAACACCACATATCTACATGCTGATAGCCAGAAAGTCGGACTTTTTAGGTTCCAGCTCTCCCCATCAGTACAAGTGAATTAATGCTACCTATCTTCTGCTGTAAAACATGTTTTAAAGATGATCAACATAAAATATGATTTATTTCCCTGATTTTAAATTGTACCAGAAGTCTTATAAGTCAGAACTAGTCAAAAATGTATACTCCTGCACTAAGAAAAGAAATTCAAAGGACTTTCCAAACTCACTCTCTGGGGCCTTGCCTCCTTCTGTACCCACGCTGTATGTGACCATTGGCATAGGATACAGTACTCAGTTATTTCCATAGCATTTGCACAGCATTTCAATTGTCCTGCATGGTTACTGGTGCATATACCAGTTTGAGAATTCCAATCCAACTTACAAATAAGACAGGGAAGATATGTTTAACACAAAAGTTGTTGATTCAGCAGGGTGATGTTTATATAAATCAAAGGTGCTTTGTATATCCACAACATTTAGAGTTATAAAATTGTGCTTTAGGGGAAAATTATTTTCCTTTCAGTAGACACTACCATTCCCAATATTGTTTACTTAGCTCCTAAAAACAAACACACACAGATCAGCAAAATAGAAGTACGTTGTTTTAATAAGCTTTGTACCTATGTCTCACAGGCCAACAATTATCTGTAGAGACACAAGCAGTAATATTTTAACTGTGTATTAGTCTTTCAAGCATCTTAATAATACACTGCTGGCTTAGTTTGAATATGCATACTGTCATACACAAAATGTTATCCACCTCACCACAGAAGTCTTCTCTAATCAATACCAATGATCAGGGAAATAAAGATGAATTGAGAACAGAACTGACACCATAAGTCACTTCAATTACACCATTCCTACAAATAGGAGGCATTTCACACAATGCATTCAAAACAGAAGTTTCAGCAAGAAAAGTGGAGGAAAAGTCAACTAGCAATTGATCAGTACAGACCTACTTTCAGAAAACATTTTAAGCCCCCCCCCCCCAAAAACATAATTAAAAAACATAATTACATGAGAAGCTTATATTCATATGAAGCCTGTCAGGAGATGGCTGACAAAGGGCTCTATGATTTCTCAGTATTTATTGAGGATTATACTAATTCAGCACCATAGAACATGAGAATTGCCAACAATTTGTTTCTTACAACTATTAAATGTCTATTTTAAGAGTACTTCCGAGAGGAATACTATAAAACAAATTATTTCTGTATGCTAAATGATCAAATGAGAAGTTAAAACAAAAACTACTGAACAGGAAATATAAAAGCTTACATGTCCTCCCATGGATATTCCCGTCATCCCTAGAGGTCCATAGCCTTCTCTTTCTAGCCAGTGCAAAAGAGCTGCCGATTCTAGAACAAGAGCTCCTCCCATCACAAACAGGTCCGAGACATTTTTTAAACATGACCGTCTTTTCTCCCCAGAAAAGGAAAATATAGGATTTATTCTCCAAGATTAGATTTTGACATTTTGCATCATTCTATACATACTTTTATACAAAGCCTGATCACACTCCCAGAGAATTTTGGAGCTGAACTCCTGCTGATTCAACAGGAGAAAAAGGAAGTCCAGATTCTCTGGCACTTGTACTTTTTCATCTAAATGAGGTCTAGGAATAGACACCTGCCAAGCTTCTAATGTAATATCACTGACAGCCTGGTCTTCTAGAAACAGTTATTACCAACGTTAGAATCTCACTAGTAGTAATCTTCCATCCTATAAAGTTATAATGGATCTTGCAGAAATAGAATCAAAGTGATACAGTCCTAGACATATACTATCTCAATTGCAGAAACAATTTTTTTTTTTCCTTCTTATTTACCTGTTTTATATCATTGAAAAATTGCACACAACATTTGAAGAGCAATCACTATGTCAGCTTTGGAAGCACTCATCAGTGTCACTGTAAGACTGCAATTGTAAAGTGGGAAGTTTGTCACGGTACTGAGAAATTCATGTAGTGTACTGCAAAGCATCAAAACATGGAAGAAAAAAAAAAAGTAGAAAGCTATTCAGCTGAACCACCAGAGGGACTCTAAAAAGTGGGAAAAAAGGTATTCTACAGAGCAATGAATACACATCTGATTTGGGGAGGGGGACTGTGTATTTTCAGTATCACACAGTTTACAAAAGGCTACTGGCCTCTTCTGCAGCATACAGTCTCATTTCAGACACTCTGAAGCGCAAGGACAAAGCTTACTGTGCACACCACAGGAGAAATGAACGTAGCTGCTGCAGGCCAGTATTTGTAGGCTAATGTAATTCTTTCTGCAGCTTTGTTATGAGATTCCTCAGCCCTCTCCAGCTGCTGTATTTATTAAACACTGTTACTAGTACATTAACTAAAACCACTGCTGCTCTTGTAGCCCTGTATAGAAAATTGACAGTTTGGGTGGGGTATTCTCCTTCCAAAGGATCATTCTCTACATCACGTATATACTAAGCTGTCAAGCTAGACAACTGAGAAGGGAGTCAGAAACACCCTCACCGAAATATTCTGCATCAGATCCTCAATATCTGCAGAAAAAAACCCGACCAATGGATGTACTCTAGCACACACTCTCTTCCGTCACTTTCCTACAATCTTACGCATCTAAATGCAATAGTAAATATATACACGTTTAAGTAGCTTTGCTATCAAAAAAATAATTTTACAACAATCTTCTTAGTTGGTAAATGTAATTAACTTTTTTAAAAAAGTGATTCTTCTATCAAAATAACATTCAGCATTTGCTTTGAAAAAACCTAGAATTTTTTTTTTAATTAAAATTTTCTCCCTAAAAGCAATTTTTTAAGCTTTTGGATTTGGAAATCCAAATGCTGACACGTAAATAAAATCTAGAAAATACAAAATCCTCTAGTGTGAGACAGTGCTCCTTCTGAAGTCCTAGGAGGATGGAAAGGTTTAAGTATTTCAACTGTTAAAAAAACCTTCTATGCATCTCCTATCCATGTTATATGTCCAAATTAGAATAAAAAGGATTAAACCACTGATTCATATTTGGACTTTAAGAAATAACGGTAGACTAAAACCACAGCTTTGCCTCAGACACATATCCTGTTGAATTGTGTTTATATTCCAGTGGTTTGGAAGACGTGGAAAGCAAAAAAACCAGGACTGCCTAATTCGGCTTCTAAGTTCACATTTAAGAAACTGAGGGAGCCAAGTCCTGTAAAATACCGAATATTGCATAGTTCCACTGACTAACAAACAAGGAACATCAAATTTATTTACATGTCTGACTGTGGTCCCCTTAAAGTATCTTGGAAAAGCAAATTCTTAGCAATTACAAGAGGAAAGTAAGTTATCCGAACAAAGGTTATTCACAGTTGACTGAAATACAATTATAGCATTTGTACATGCACAGTTGTGAATCAGGAAACTAAACTGATACTTGCTTGCATTCACGCTCATCTCACTCTGACAAGTTCACCCTGCGCAAGCTTCCCTGATCACAGTGATCTCAACGCAAAAAATTACAAAGCAGCCTAGCAAAGGGTAGACAATTTCACATTAGCAGGTTACAAGTGGTCCACATTCAAGATTTTTTTTCTTAACAAGCTATCGACATTTATACTACTTTGAGCTTTTTGAGGGGAAAAAAAAAAGGTGCTATTTCAAAAAGACAGTATCCATGAATGTAATGGTAATACTCACAATTGATCCTTAGGTTTTCTACAGCCATGTAGAAGACAAGTTAAAGAAAGTAAAAGAATTCAATATGAAAAACTGGCAATTAAAAAAAATTAAAAATCACATATATAAATTGCACATTCATTAATTACAATTTGGAACTTACATTTTGAATGTTTAACTGGAACTAAATCAAGTTAAATGCAGCTTGATGATGTAGTTTGCAGCGTAAGATTTTACTTTTGTCAGGTATATGCATAGGGAAAAAAGTGTAACCAGAGACCCTATTTATTAAAACAGGGTAACAGTGTTATAGAAGTTACTGATGAGGTGATGACAGGACAGAACTTAACTTTTTCTTTAAAAGCAACTCTTACAAGGGTAGCAGTAAGTTTCTCAAAAGTACCTCAAGTACCAGAAGGCTGCATTTGAGAAGGGAAGGCAACTTTTCTCTCATTAATACATTCGGAAGTCACACAGTATGATGTAGAATGAATGCATAGTTTTCGCTCTGTTATCGTTAGAAGAATCAGATCAGTACTTTGATCACTATACAGACTCATGTCAGAACTTTTACTCTACTGACTGCAATAAGAAGCTGTAGAAGACATTTTCAAACAAACCAGAAGAGCAATACTTGGTGTAAAAGTAGCATATTACATTAACTGTGTTCCACATGGTGTTTCATGCAATAGTCATATTTTGCTCTTTACTTCTAGCCACTGAAAAGTCCACTGGAAATTGATCCACAAAGTAGATATGATAAGTCTTCTACCTTCTGGAGAGAACATCGAGAATAAATATCCTGCTTTCCACAAAAGGATATAATAAGGATTTTCTAGCAACAGGGAAGCCATGCCAGCTTCTTTAATCATTGGACGTGCCATTAATGTACGTCTCCTCCAGAAGTGCTAAAGAGAAGATGTACAAACATACATTAAGATAAAAATCTGATTATTTAATTTCTTGATAACAATCAATTTTACACACTTACGTGATCTCCAGTGCCTGCTAAATGAATGCACACAGGTCTGTGCTTGCTATTCCATCTTCTGGGTATGATGAACTGAAATCTACGAGAAACAAAAACCTATTTTAGCAAAGTAAGTATACCTATTTACAAGCTGCACCACAGAATTAATTAAAAAAAGAGACAGGCAGAATAAAGTATTTTCGTAACCCATGCAGGCAAACTGCCAGCAATTCAGCAGTATCGTTTTTCATAAACACATCCAGCAAAGAAAGGAATCTGAAAGCAGGACAGAATAAACACCAAACAAGAAAAGAAGCCAAGCTGAAAGATCATGTTCCTAAAAAAGACCACTACCTCATCATCACAATTTAAATTTTGCAGAGTGAAGAAATGGAACTTCAGATTAAGAGCAGCCTAAGCAAGTATGACTAGCTCTCCTAGGCAGCATTGCTATTTTCCTCCTGAGTGCACAACAGCTGAAACTGAAGATTAAGATAAGCAATATATTTCAATTAAAAAAAAACGTTTAAAAAGCCAACAAACAAACCCTGAAACTATTCTATGCACCCAATATCAACCACTTAAATGTCTTCCGCTGCTACCCTAGTTATTTGCAGTCTAACTACTGGGGAAAAAAAGAAACAAAAAAAAAAACCCACCACAATCACCTTTGAGCTACTAGTATTTTCCCCACAAGATGGAGCACTATTACCTACAAGTGTTAAACTTTGGAAACAAAAATAATTCACACAATGCAAAGCAGTCCCAAGGGAAATACGTAGAGTATTTCAAAACTGTAACAATACTGACCCATGTAACAATTAGCACAACTTGATTACAAACTGTGAGAGAATACAGATAAGGAAACGATCAGTATACTGTATTTTCCAGTATGGTACTAATTGGTCCTATAATGTTAAGAGACAGTTTCTTTCTCTAACCAATGGAGAGGTGGCAGAGAAATGGTATTTCGACTACCAAACTTTACCTGACATTCCTTAGTGTTACATGTTTAAGTACGCATAAAACCACCAGCCAGTAATACTGAAAAAAATTGATGAAGCTAGTATCACCTTGAGCCGACAAACTTTTGTTTCATTTTTAAGTTATTAAACAAAGCTTGGGTAAAACAAATAATGCCATCACAGACATTTAGGTCAAAACTAAAAGCAAACAAAAATTACACTCCCTTCCCAAATCCACTCGTGAACTGCAAAACACTGTTAGAGTCAGAACAGCAAAAATGCCATTAGGTATCTTCCGACTAGTAGGGATCATCCAGTTTTCTGTGAGGATGCTTTTTGTTTTTTCCCTTGCCAAGTAAGAAAGGTAAGAGATTCTCTGGCTACAATTAAATGAACTTACTACTTCAGTATGCATACAATATTTTTTGTATTCAATGTAAAAGGAAGATTGGAATGGTTCCTTCAAATACAAGATAACAAGCCTCTTTCATATAAACAGCTTTTCCTGCTACATATAAAACAAGCAACTACTGTCCTGGCTACAATGTTCTTCATTTCCAGCATCTTGCTCATTTGAAAAAAAAACCCAAACAAATAATACAAAAAACCCAGGATATTCCATAGCTTTATGTGATGTCATTTCTACTCTCAAAAAACATTTACACACAGACTAAACTATCACATGATTAAGATTTATTTTCACTTTTGAGATCAAAATCTATTTCAACACATTAGTACAAAATCCAGTTTGGAATATTTTACAGACAATTTGTATTACAATGAATTAGCTTCACAATAAAACTACTTTTAGACCGCTCTTATTTCTCTGCAGTACTAGTTTCAGAAAGGAAATACTACTTAGTTTCTCCTACCTTGCTACAAGAGATTCGACTGGCAGGATACCTGGGACATAATGGGCCAATGGGGATATGAAGTGTCCCTCAAGGATTTTACAGTCAGATTGTTCCTCTACCTACAGAGAGAATGGGATGATAGCAGTGTATTTCATATCAGTGTTTAACTTGCTCTGAAAGCCAAGCTCTTAAAGTAGAAGAATTTGTTATAGGGTAAAAATTGTACTTGAAGAATCCCCAAAGCTAAGGTCTATTTCAAATATAAGGAAACACTGTTAAAACATTTATTTCAAACTTTGGGTTTATTAAATGACCTAAGAAAGGAAGGAAGGAATAAAGTATAATGCTGTCCCATTTTAAATAACTTTCATAACAGATAGCAAGTTTTGAGCATTTTTTGAGCTTCAAGATCCGACATCCCCCACCCCCCAACTATTGTATTACTGGGGAAAAAACGAAACACTATCTCTACAGCCACTGCTCTGCTTTGTTTCCTTCCATTCTCCACTAGTAGCCAACACAACTGCTCATTTTACCATCCCTTCCAACCCCATTTTACATTTTTGCCATTGTCTCCTAATTCTATCCACAGCAGCCCAATTAAAAAAAAATAAAAATCAAAACAGCAAACTGCTAAAGCATTTAGCTTGTCACAGCATTGACCACCAGTGCATTTGACGCTAGAACTACTCTTCATTTCTGATCCCCTATTCACACTTTGTAGACTGAAAAGTCTTCACGACAACGATTACATCTATCTGCACACGTGATTTGGAAGCACAGGGCCTCCTTTCTCCAATCATGAGCATTTCAGAACTCACATTGATTTATTTTGCCTCTACATCCTTACTTCTTCTTTCCTCACAGATAAATTCTAATCTCGCCTTCTCGATACAGAGTAACTGGGAACACCTCTGAAGTTAGCTAATACCACCTGTTAGAATACTGGTGATCTGCAAAAGCTAACTGAATCTTGTCAGAGGCACGTTCATTGCTTTATCTCTATGTACCCTCTAACTCAAGTCCCCCACTGCCAATCCCAGCAGCAAGTCATGCTGTGATAACGTCAAGCATCAGTAAAATGTAGATTCACATCACATCAAGATTCAACTCGTCCAGCCTATAAAAGCAGCCTGGCAAGTACTAAGGTGATTTCACCTTTATGTACCATCAGGAAAATAAATGTAGTTAAACTGCATCAATTCTTGCTTTTAAGTACCTTGTCAATGAACACTGGGTAATCTTTCGAAACCAGCGTCTGGCATTTTTCCCTGTTTCCAATAATCTTTCTGAATTCAAATATTCTGTTGAAAGGAAACAAGTAGAGAAGATTCAACTTTTAATCTAAAAAAAAGAGAAGATACATATACATAAAAAAATCTCAGGAGCTCAAGTAAGCCACAAAAAAAAAAAGTTATGAAGCCAGCTTTGCATTTACAGATTAATCAGGCCACCACAGGGTAGGTATATAAGAATGTTTTTCAGTTAGGGAAAAAAAAAAAAAGAGTTCAGATACATTGCGTGCAGTTGCACAGCTCTTAAACAGTATTTTACACCTGAAGTATTTTACACACTTTTTATGCTGAAAACTTCTCTCATTTTTCAGGGCCAAACTAAGACATAACAACCTCCTACACATCCCTGTAGTCACATACAAGGCAATACAGACTGAATGGACGAAAAACAGGCTGGATTGTCAACATTAAAGTATAGTTGCCAATGATCTGAAACCTAGCTGGAAATAAGTTACTAGCAGCACTTGGGGAAGTTCATGAATGCCCCAAACAGAAGGGTGAGGTTGATAGCTGGAAGGGAGGGCTACCATTCAGAGTGACTTGGATCAACTGGAGGAAGAGGTCAACAATCATCCTAAAGCTCAACAATAAAACTGTACCTAGCACAGAATAGCCCCATGCAACAATACAGGTTGGGAACTTCCCAGCTAGATAGCAGCTCTGCAGGAAAAGCCATGTGGTTTCTGGGGGCAACGAAAGGCTAAGGGGCAAAGCTAGTTGCTCTCTTCTGCTACTTAAAGGGGCTGCAGAGTCTTACAGAGACAATGAAACAAGATTCTTCTCAGAGGTATAAAGTGAGCGGACAAGATGTGGTCATGTTGCAATGTAAGAAATTCCTTCTGGAACACAGCGTAAGATTTTCTCACAGTGGCAATGGCTAAGCACGTGAAAATGATTGCCCAGAGAAACTAAGAATAATCCCCATCCTCAAGGGACTTTGAAAACTCCAACAGATGATGTTCCAAGTGAGTTGAATGAATTATGAAATTAGCTTTGTTTCCAACAGGAATTTGGACTAGTTGCCCTCACAACGGCCCTCTCAGCCTTAAATACTCCACGCTAATAACCTGCTCATTTTTATGGTTGGAAATACACAAAAAGATGTTACCTGACCAACTAAAACAGCAGATTTGGGTGGAAAGTATAGAACAATACGATAACAGGAATGATCTGTTCACCTTCCCAGCAGAAAAAAAAAACCACCAAACCCAAACCAAAAGGACAGAAAGAAAATCCAGTTTACCACCATATCAAAAATAGCTCTACTATATAGCCTTTGCTTTTCTTATACAGAACAGCAGGTACATTAAGTACTTCTGGGAAAATAGTGGTAAAGGTATGAGATGTGAGTGTGGAGGGTAAGGTAATGAAGAAGTGTTTTGCCTGACACTAAATCCTCCAATATTGCATTTGTTTCTTCTGTAGTTAGGAAACTGAAGGCCAAATCTTGTACGGGTTGAGGAATTTCAACTCTTGCTAATGAGTTAAGGATAAAGCATTAGGATATCAACATTCATCACATCAAGAGTGTGCACATAAAACTTCAGATTACTTGTAGGCAGGGTAGTCTCTAACAGCAGTCAGCTAATGCTTGAAGTATATAAAACTTAATTATTTCTTCTCATGAAGCTTCACAGTGATCAGTTTAAAAAAAAAAAGCAAAAGCAAAACCAAATAACTCAAAAAAAACAATGAAGACAGATGACACTGATTCTGGCATGACAGGTTATGCATACTAGGGAGTGGTACTCCCTCCTCTAGCCAGTGTAAGGAGTCAGGAGGAAGCAGTATTTTTCCTTCTTCATCCAGGTGAAGCCAGGCTGCTGGGGAATAGTTCATATTCCCATTTAGGAGTAACGAACAAAATCTTCTACCACTTTTCAGACCAGCAGGCCTGCCTCATGCTTTCCACAGCTTTTGATCTCATGTGAAAGCTTCCCCCCCCCCCGCCCCCGCTATG
>VWZZ01000012.1:516602-534064 GCA_013399095.1 Psophia crepitans
GCCTTTGCTGAGTCCCAGAGAGGCGGCGGAGGAGGAGAGCAGGTAGGGACTTGTTCCCGCGCCCCTCCTTTCTGAGGCGGCGAGGCGACTCCTTATGCCGCGGGCGGAGGGGAGCTGCGGTGACAGGCGCCTCCCGTCCCTCTCTGCTCCCGGTCTGGGGGGGCGTTAAGGCAACACCCCCACGAGTCACTGGAGGAACCGCCCGTGGGTGACGAGTCCCTCTCCGCCCTGCGTGGGTGCTTTATCCCGCAGGGAAAGCCCAAGCTTGAGGGAAGCTGCCCGCCTCAGGAGCCGGCGGAGGGGTTGCGGGCGGAGCCGCCTTCCCCAGGCGCTCTGGAAGTCTGGCTCGGCGGCGCCGCCCCCCTCGCCCGCTCCTCAGCCCTCCCCGGGAGCGGGGCCGGCTGCAAGTAACCGCGCTCGCTTGGGAAGTAAAAAGCGTAAACGTGGGTGATTGTGGTGCTGAAGTGTGGGGATCTAATAGCGCTCTGCTTGTGCGGGCTGGGGTTTTTATTTCTGTCAGGAAAACAGCAGTGTATGGAATGCGGGTGGCTGCGGCTGCTGCCGTCTCCGCTGGAATGTTCGCACGCTTGGAGTGTACCCCTTGGTTTAATTAAAGTCCTCAAAGTAACCAAACATAGCGTTTGTATAGCATATGCAAGTGTTCGACTGGCTTCTTCGTGTGCGTGATGGGCAGCGAAATAATATGGTGCGTTTAGAAGCATCGTGTGTGTGGTTCAGGTATCGTTGAACCAAGACACCTCAATGGTGTAAACATTTCTGAGTAAATAAATGTACTAATCATGCTGTGGAATAGCTATATTAGCTTTGAAATTGGTGTGTGCCTAAGTCTATGTATGGCTTATATAAACAATGCTTATAAACTCTGTTCAGGCATATATAATCTAGGTGTGCATCTTTTTGGACAGAGACTATTTTGTTTAGAGTCCTTTAAAACCAAAAGAAGTGAAGAACCCTGAAATAGTCTTGCTTTTGAAAAAGTTCGTGGGTGTCAGAAGGTGCTTATGAACTTCAAAAAAATAACTTCGTACTCACAAAGTTTGTGACTTGTATTTTAATTTAATTTTTTTTTGCAGCCCTTGCAATCTCCAGCATTATCTTTTACACACATCTTTTACACTGTTCAGTTATTTTCTCATGGTAGGAATAGACTGGCCATACCTTTTAGTCGAATCAATAGTTGTTCAGATTTGGTTTTTTTTGCTTTAAAGTTGCAGTTCTGAGAAAATGTTTCAGGTTTTATGGTTTAATACACACTTCTTAAAGCCTTTACATGGTATCTGCGATGCTCTAAAGTGTCTATACAAATAGACATTACAGAATTGAAGATCTCTCTAGATAAAGATTTCTTTGTGTAATATTTGAATGCAGTGGTACCTTATAGCATTTCTATTAGTTTTTTTTGATTTCTCAATTAGTATTTTTCAGTGACAAATTAGCTTGCTTCTAGAATAAAGTCTTTGTATTCTTTGCTGTGTGGAAGTCCATTCCTACATAACAATTTACACGATTGTATTGAGAGGTTTGTGAAAAAATTTTTTCAGTGTCCTGTGGGAAAACTTGAAGAGAATCTGATAATAATTTCTTTCTGTCTTGACTTTTGGTTGAAAAACAGGGATGTTGTGGAAACAGAAGAGCATTATAAGAGCAGGTGGAGATCCATCTGGATTATGTATCTTACTATGTTTCTCAGTAGCATAGGTAAGTAAACACAGGTGGATTTCAGTGTTATTTGCTTAATGGTTATATTTTGGTTTGAAAATTACAGGGTTTTCTAGATTTCAACTACATAGCTCCTTCTTTTACAACCTTAAAAAGGTGCATTTTCTGATTCTTCAGAAGAGAGGATGTGACTAGCAAATCAAACAGAAAGTTACATTTAGTAAGATAAATTAAATAATACTGTCCTTTGAGACTAAATGACATATTACTTAAGTCTTTGTTTTATGGCTTTGTAATAGTTCGGGGTAAAAGGTAGTGACAGGGTAAAGCTATTGCTCAGAACCAAATAAAACAAAGGTCACACTTTTATATCCAAAGTGAAACTTCTAGGGAATGAAAATAGAAATAATGCTGAGTTCTTAAGAGTTAAGATCTTTATGGGAGTGTCTGTTACCTGTTCCAAAATGTGTATGAGAGCTTGTTTGCTCCTGTGGGGTTTTGCGTCTCCACTGCAGAACAAATTACTATTTCATTCCTAAATGACTGCCCCTGGACACAAGACTTCTGGTGATTTTCAGTGGTCCTAGAAATGATCTTGAAAATCATAGGATACTTCATTGGTTTATTTTTTTTTTATTTGATGAATTAAAATTTATTTGATAAAAGTGCATCAAGAAGTTCTTTTTACTCTTCTTGTCTTTTCATCAGGAAGAAAAATCCCATGCAGTTTGCAGTTTTGCATCAGTATTCTTTCCCTGGAGTTTTTTGTTTAGTGTGTACGCACCTATAAAATGCCCTTTTAAAAACAGTTCCTCCTGTTAGGAGGAATTACCACTCCTTAAAAAAAGCACATAATACATAGATTTTTTAGGTGACATACGGATGCAGAGTTTTAGACCATAATACACATAGATGCAGAAGAATGAACCTGTAACAACTGTTCCAGTAAAGCAAATTACTGATAAACATGGCAAATAAAGTAACTTCATTTATGTTTTTACTGCATTGCAGGTTTCTCAATTGTAATTATGTCTGTGTGGCCATATCTCCAAAAGGTTTGTAAATATGTTTGGGTTTTGGGGTTTTTTTAATTAATAGGAACAGAAAACTTCTCAGAAAGTATGTAATACAAAACTTGGCATTTTATTTAGGAAAAGGAACAGTAAAGGGAAGTGTGTGGTTATAAGAGACTTTTATTTTGCCATCCAGTTAGACAGCTTTCGTTATGTCATGTAAAATCTGTCAGTTGATGCCTGGGTTGATAAAAGTACATCGTAATCCAGAAACGTTTGGTTTTCCAATATAATTTCACTGTTTTCTTGGGCAGCAAATCAATAGAAATCTCTTTATCTGAATGCATTTGTAGTGTTAAAACATAACAAGGCTTGTTTGCATTTAAAAAAAAGAACACAACCAACCAACAAAACGGAAGCTGAAGGTAGAAGTCGCTCTGTAAGTGTCAGATTGTTGCACGTAGACCTTCTTGATATTCTTAACAGGGAAATTGCCTGTGTTCCCAGATAGTGTTTTTAGTTTGGGCTTTTTTTTCCCCTCTTTGTTGTGTTCTTGTTAAAAGTGGCATAAAAGACCTCTAAAACTTTAATTTAATTTGTGCTAGGATTTTACAGCTCCTGGAAATGTGCCAGCAGTTTCAAATGCAAATTTGGAAGAACATATCCGGGGCAGGGTCCTAGAGGTGTTGTTAAAATTGAGGCTGGTGCTGAATTCTTGGAGAAGAAAAGAAAATGTATCATCAGCTTGGTAAATTAGGACAAATTCAGGTGTGCGCAGAGATGGCTTAAGTAATTCCTTGCTCCTGGCATGTGAACTGTCTGCTGTACTGCTTAAGTTATGTCTGTAGCCTATAACATCAGCATTGGTGTATGAAAACTGTTTGAGTTTGCTGCAAACGGGCCATTTCCAGTCTCAGAAGCAGAACACTTTTTATTGGTTTGGTGCATTGCTGCAGACAGTTAGCCAAGGTTTATTGCCCCACGCAAAGTGCTGTGTGAAAACAACTGCTTCCAAGACCCAGAGTGGTGTATTTGTATTAAACACCACACTATGCCATGCAGACACACTAACTAATTTAGTGATAGCTTAGTTTGACGCTGCATTGCATAGTGCCATATACCCTCAGAATAACTGTGCGGAGTCTTAGGTATTTCAGGTACTGATTCTGAAATAGTTTTGTTGATATTATAAAAAACTATAATACCCATACAATTGATCAATGTGTTTCTGCAGATTGATCCGACAGCAGATGCGAGTTTCTTGGGCTGGATTATAGCTTCATACAGCATTGGCCAAATGCTCGCCTCTCCCCTGTTTGGCTTGTGGTCCAATTACAGGCCAAGGAGAGAACCTCTCATCATTTCAACTGCTATTTCGGTAGCTGCTAATTGTCTTTATGCCTATGTCCATGTACCTCATTCACACAACAAATACTACATGCTGACTGCACGTGCTCTTGTGGGATTTGGAGCAGGTAACTACAGCAGTATTTACGTTTTCGAAAAATATTAAATTCTATGTCTTGTGTAAGATAGTCAATACGGTATTACAGACTTACCATTATGTGAATGATAACTTATTATTTAACAAAGCGAAGAGTCAGCCAATACTTGTTTATAATAAAATTGTGTAATTGTGCAGTTGTGTATAAATACTAGAGGGAGTGCTGGGTTTTATTTTTGTGCAAAATAAGGAAAAAAACCTAAATAAATGTAACTGGATCATTTAAGAATATAACTGAGTATTTACATGAGCACTTTCTTGTTGTTTTTTTTTAAGGAAATGTGGCTGTGGTTCGATCGTATATTGCAGGTGCCACTTCTCTTACAGAAAGAACAAGTGCCATGGCCAATACCAGTGCCTGCCAAGCAGTTGGCTTCATATTAGGACCAGGTAAAGCATATCTGCTTTCCTCGCTTCTCTAATACTTTTTAGGATGAAATTGAGCATTGGAAGTATGAAACCTCAGCAGCTGTATGTTGGGGATTTTAAGGCATAGTTTGTCACTGGTATCAAAATTGAATAAATGGGATCTACTCATCCATACTTGTGTATGCCAATATAAATGAAATAGTCCAGTTCAAAGAAATTCTGTGTTTGTATTTGAAAACAAGCTGTTTTGGATTGCTAGCTGTAGGAAAAACAAGCTCCAAAGTGTTGTCTTGTACCAGTAGCCACTAAATAATCTGTAACCTATTGCACTTTATTCATGGAGAGGGGAATTTCACCTTACCGTGCTCGGACAAACGTTTCTACCTTTCTGAAATGACTGAAAATTTCACCTTGCCTCACACGTTGTAGAAAATAACATCCAACAGATCTTCCTGATCTTGTACTGACAATCACAACATCGCCATATTGGCAAAAATTAAGCCATAGCACATGTATTACAGTCAGCTAAGGGAACAAAGAGCTCAGGGGGTGTTTGTTAGATCAGGCGTAACTGTGGCTCCCGAGATATTTTGTCTGCTTCATGGAAGAAATGTGGTGGACTTGCCTTGTGTTGTAAAGAGAAATCCGCAATTTTGTCCTAAACAGCCTCTACTGATTACTTGTCTTTTATAGCAGGAGATTAAGATTATCCGATTAGTAGAGCTGAAGTGCTCTGTGTATGGTAATATAATGAGGTGAATGTTTAGGGCTGAAAGTTTTTTCACTAGTTGGTTATTACTAGTGCTGTTGATAGGACATTAAAGGGTCTGCAGCAACAAAAATTCTGCATTCTTTGTGCGCTTTGCATGGAGTGTAAGTTTAGGTAAGTCCCTTTCTTGATAGGGACTCTCAGTGCGTTTCCTAACAGTAGTACGCAAATGACATGATCTTACAATCTTTTGCTCTGCATCAATTTAAATTTAAATAAAAAAACCACAACAAAACAAACCCAGCAACTTCTTTTCTCTCTAGCTTGACCTTAGCAGGAGGGATAGTCCAGTCCCAGGACCAAGGTTTTCCATGTAGAAGGAAGAGGAAAAAGTAAATCAGCTGTGTGCATGTGGCCAAGAAAATTAACCAGTTACACTCAGAATTTAGTTCCAGTTCTTTAAGTATTATGCTGATATTTACACAGCATATCTGTATGTAACCAAGTAGTTTTCTGGCTGGTTGAGATCCCACTGGTATCCATCAGTTCATTTAGAGTAGGAGCCTCAAAATGGAAAAGGTCTGATAATATTTAAATTTTACGTAGCAATTAGAACACCTTTGCTTATCCAGTTTTATATGTTTATTCTATATATGTTCTAATATTTTCTTAATCATTCTCAAGATTTTCTTAATACATTTATGTTTTTAAGTTTTTCAGACATGTTTTGCACTTATTGGAGAAGAAGGAATAACATGGAAACTACTTAATCTTCAGCTGAACATGTATACGGTACCAGTTTTATTTGGAGCTCTCTTAGGAGTTATTAATATTATTCTCATCTTTGCTATATTCAGGTAATCAAATAAAAAAAGAGAAATTTTCTACCTTGTTTTAGTGGGTGACTTGCAGCAAATAATATTCTGCTCAGAAGGAAGAGTAGTAAGCCTGAAATCTGGAGCACTAAAACTGTAAGCTGTTAACTTATTTTTTCAGGGTTTCTACCTTCTTTAATAGGTATCTTTTTCATTATGTTCACAAATTAATCATTGTGATGCTACAGCTAGAATATAAACTGATGAAGAAAATTAGAGCTCTTAGCTTAGCCTTGATATATTTTTAATTTTGATGGTTTCTGCCCGTGTTTTTTCTCTCAAGAGAAATAAGGTTAGCTTGTCCGTAGCATTCTCACTGTCTGTGTCTTTCCTTTAGCAATCTCAAAGGGGAATTTTTGTGCGTTATCCCATTGGTAGCAGTGCGGGGAGGGGAGAAATGCACAGATATGGGATAGAATATTCCCAATAGAATATTTTATTTCTTGGATGTGGTGCTGTTCACTGCAGTCAGATGTAGACTACACAGATGATGCTTAAAGAAGCTGGAAGTAATGACAAGATAAATTATGCCATTTGGGATTATTTTAGTAGAAACTTGATTCAATAGTAGATCAAATAAATACATGCATTAATGAAAACAGTTCTAAATTTCTAGAGAGCACCGAGTGGATGACATGGGACGGCAATGCAGAAGTGTCAATTCTGAAGGAGAAGGTACCTATGTTTTCTTCAAAATTTATTCTGTGACTATAATTTTGAAGTACTCCCTTATTACATACAAGCATTTAGAAGCATTGTAAAGTCTGATGCGTGGGGAACTCAAAATGAAAAATAGGCTATATCTCTTTCTAACTGGTCCAGAAATTGCTTTGTGTCCATGTTGTGTCCCTGCGTGTCCACAGTGCTGTCTGGCAGCAAAGAAGAAAAAAAATAATTGCATGGATCCTTCCATATTTTCACCCTGGAACTGTCTCCTCCAAGAGACAGGATTAAGGTGTAAGTTGTATAAATAAATTTGGTGAGACTTAAGTACAGTAATTGCCACATACAGCGTAACAGCTTCTATTCAATATATATCCTTTTCGCATGCAGTTCAAATTTTTTAAAGCATTGTAAGTGTCGCTTTCACTTGAAGAATCAAAAGTGTATGAAAGGTCAACTTAAACCTCTTTTTGAACCTGTTGAATTCACCAGGGTTGTATTAGTTTTCTGTTTAAAAAGGGAACTGCATGTGCATACTGCACATGGGTGTTCTGTGTATGAAAACGCTGTGCCTGGGGTAGAGGAACGAAGGCTCTGTGGTAGTGCAGAGAATTGTACTAGAAATGTACTAGAGAAATGTACTGTGTACTTCTGACATTGCAAGAGGAACAGAAACTGGTTTGGTTTCCATTGTTCAGATATTTAAAGAGGTTTGCTTATTTTGCTGTCACTCAGGACTTGTCCGTCCAAGCATTATAGTGGGAAAACAGATGGTATAACCAATTTGGAAATAATTTTCCCTCATTGTGAGAGGAATTGAAGTTTCAACAATTCTATTTTGATTTAAAATCATTATACTTCAATTGTCAAAATATAACTTTTTAGCCACCCACCAATCTGCATGTTAAATACTTAACCGAGTAAGGAAATCATTACTGTTTGTAACTTGTGGTGATGTAAAAAAAGCCAGTTTGCAGTTTAGATTATTCTTCTGTTTTGTTTCAGCAGGTGGTGTTCTGGATGAGGACACAGAAGGAAACATTGACCACGTTGCTGTGGTAGCAATCAATTTTCTTTTCTTTGTCATCTTGTTTGTGTTTGCTGTCTTTGAAACGTAAGTTTCTCTATTTTCTCTCAAAATACTTAGACATGTAATGTGGTTGGTCTGGGTGTGCATGTAAAGGCTTTTCTGTTGCACTCAGTTTAACTGTGCCCTTCATAAATAGAAGTCCACGACCAGATGCAATCAAATTGATTTATACTGATATAGAGTAATGAATTAACTAAACAATATGTAGCCCAGTTTATGGTGTATTTTCTTTTTAATTAATGTAATTTTCTTCTGTTGATTTAGTATAGCTACTCCATTGACGATGGATATGTATTCCTGGACCAGGAAAGAAGCCGTCTTTTATAATGGAATAATCCTTAGCGTGGTTGGCGTTGAATCGGTTATTGTTTTCATGGTCGTTAAAACACTATCTAAAAAGTAAGTTTTTGGAGTTTATCAGAATTTTGTTACTTATGTTAGCTAAGTATGAAAAGCAAGGCCAAGTCTTCGTTACTTAAATCTTTTACTTGTTAGTGAATGTAGGTTTACTATGACAAAGAAGTACTTCCAATTTTGACACAGCCAGGATGCTGTGGCTGTCCTTTATTCTGTTAACGTAACCCCCTTTTTTGTCTTTTACCCTTGAATCAGAAGAAAAATGGGTTTTAAGTTACTGTGATTTTGACGTTTGTCTTGCAGGTGTTTTGGTCAGCCATCTTTTCCAGAAACTAATGGGCTACTTCATTAGCACCTTCCTAAATTTTACTTTAATTAAATGATATATTTAATTGTAATTTCATTGTTTGATAGGACTGGTGAGCGTGCCATACTCCATGGAGGCTTACTGCTTGTCTTGGTTGGATTCTTTATCTTACTGCCTTGGGGGAAAAAACTACCAAATATCCAGTGGCAAGGTATAATTCAAGTCATACTAAACTATCATCATAATGCTTTTTGGGAAGCTTTTTACTGTATTTTTTTCTTAACGGCACACGCAACTTATTTTTACAGAAATAAAGAATAACTCCATTCCCAGAAGAACTTCCACTGAATTGTTAATGCCTTTCTGGAGTTTGCAAGCAATGCAGTTTCCATCCAACCACACAGTAGAACCCGTAGGCTGCCCTGTGACGCAGTCCTGGTGCCTGAATACTCCTATGATCTATCTGGCCCAGTATATCAGCTCTGATGTACTAATAGGATTGGGCTATCCAGTTTGCAATGTCATGTCCTACACTTTATACTCAAAAATTCTTGGGCCAAAGCCTCAGGTAAGCGTGATGCCGAAACAGTTTATTTCATTTGCTTTCCAAGTCTTGCACTCTTTTTATTAGAATGAGAGATCTAGCTAAAATTCCTGTTGTCATTAGCCAAATAATAGTATGTTTCAACCAGAGCAGAAGTTTCCAGGAACTCTTTAATCTTCTTTTTTTTTTTTAAATCCAAGGCAAGTCCCTAAAGGAATCTAGAAAGCAAGGCTTGTACTACAATTTATGGCAAATCTGAGTGTGATAATTTCAGAACAACTCAGCCCAAAGCTCGTGACTTTCATGACTGTTCCGGAAGAGTAATTTTTCTAACAACCTGTTATATATTTGGAATAGCAGTACGGAATAATGTTCCTTTTACTACGTGTATTACATAAAGACTACAAACGCTGATACTTCCAGTTATTGTCATTTTACAGTGGTGAAACACATAGCAAGCTGATATTGTTGCCTAACAAAAAAAATTCTTCCTTTTTCACCACTTACCTCATTTTTTCTATGTTATATTTTGCTGTAAGAAACTAAATGCTTTGAGCCAGAATGCCTTTTTATTAGAAAGCTATAGAATATGTAGCTTAGTGGAACCATTGAATTAATGTTTAGAGAAGCTGAGCAGTACTCTTGGAAACAAAGTACTAAGTATTTTAACAAATTAAAAAAGATAAACGGTTGCTTGAATACTTTTAAACTTTCTCATTAGGATAATTGGTGGGAATTACTGGCAAACCAAATAATTCCTGTGACACTAATATAAGCTTTTGATCTTCTGTAGGGTGTCTACATGGGATGGTTAACTGCCTCTGGAAGTGGAGCACGAATACTTGGGCCCGTTTTTGTGAGCCAAATATACACGCACCTGGGACCACGTTGGGCATTTAGCTTAATCTGTGGAATAGTTGTGGTCTCTCTCTTACTCTTGGAAATAGTTTACAAGAGACTTATTGCATTTTCTGTCAGATATGGGAGGATGCAAGAAGAGAATTGTTAAATATGTATTTACAAAAAAAAAGTAAAACCACCCAGAAATAATACTTACTTTATTACTACTTTTTAATGAGGAGTACCTAACCACTGACCTTGTTGGCTCTATGCTAAGAACTCTACACCTGTACTTACACATTAACAGAATACATAACTTGGTCATATCCTAATCTATGCTTATACCTGCTGCAGCAGAGATTTTGTATTCTGCTTTTCCAGCAGCAGAGGAAGGGATGTGAACAGGTTAGATCAATAGAATGGCACATTTGAAGTGTGTACAGTTTAAATGATGCACCTGTGTACTGAATGCAGCTGTGAAGGTCACTGGTTACGTGCATCCTTTCCAGAAAGTGAAAGAACTATTTATCTTGATTCTGTGAATCAGGATTAGTAACTCTTTTCTAACTACAAGATTAGTTGAGCTGCATGCACTTTGTATGGAAGCACCACTACTTGAGTGAACCTTCTGATGTTCAGTTTGCTAGCTTGTAAGCACTGGTTAATACAAAATATCTCACTTTGGAAACGTCACTTGTCAGTACATCTTCTCTGGGATTTTAAATGAAATGTGACAGAATTGTAGAGGAAGGTAGGTGCCTACTTCACAAGCAGGTTTTTTTGTGGGATTTGGGTATTTAAGCTGGTTAGGAGCCATTGAAAATCACAGCCACAGTGGCTGTTACTTGAACTACAGTGAACCGTATGTGCAATTTTTTCTTTTATGGATTTGCTGAATGCCTTTTTGTAGCAAAGAAGATAACCTGCACAGAGTTGAATTATGCACAGCTTTTCTTAACTTTACTACAAGAAGGAAATACTAAGCACGATAGTTTGCACCTTGTCATCTGAGAGAATGAACGCACTGTGCTGAGCAACCAGTGTTAGTGTTAACCAAGGACAAAGGAGAAAACTGGCTCCTCGGGTGTTGACTATTACTTGTACGCTTATTTTCTTGGGTTTTTTTTCTGATAAAATTGCATGAGATTCAAGAATCTATAATGTTTGAATCATTGAGTGTTTATTTTTTAACGTGAAATAATATTTTCCTTCATAATGGGGCCTGAGCTCATCTGTACAGGTTTGTTTCATCTGTTTCAATACTACCAGGGAAAAAAATTAGAATAACTTTAGTATGAGAGTTGTAGCTGCTGCTTAATGTGTCTAATATTTGATGCTTACTGAATTTATTAAATGTAATTAAGTATTCCTGTGTAATCAATTGTTCAAACACTAAGAGACTACTGAATTAAAAGATTATGTTTTCAATACTGACTGAGGAGAATAACAGAAGTTTTATTCTCTCTTGGGCTTTCCTGCAGCAGAATAGCAAAAAAAATTATGAGAAAGGACTTCGCTTTTACAAGCATTTCTTTTATATGCTGATTTATAATATACAGTATCAGACTGTTTTGGGGGTGAAAGCAGACTGCAAAATGAAGTGCTTAAGAGTTACAGGAACTGGAAGTTACTTAAGTCATGAGAAATTGTTTTTACTTTAGACAAGAGAAATGCAAGAGTTTTCAAAATGGCTCACATGGTTAGGATTTTGCTTTCTACTATTTAGCGTGTGCTGAAAGTATGTATGTTGTAGGGGTTTTATTACCGTTGTTCTTCAGGCTAGCTAATTTCCATGTGAGAAAACGCTGAAGGGTTAAGAATAAAACTAGATTAAAGTCTCTTCTTCTGCAGTGAATACCTATAGAATACAGAATAGCCCTAGAAAGGGGTAGCCCATGCATTATGTTTAATGAAAATAAGAAGGCAAGGTTTGAAATTTTTTGGGCATGAGCATTGTTTTTATTTTCCTAGGTCAGCTGTGTTTTAAGATATGGCTTGCTTGTGGATTAGCATCCTCTCATTCTTACACAACATGTATTTGCAGGTAGGGCTTCTGCTTTTTTTCTTTTTATTCTGGTTAGCAATGAAATGTAACTGCACTTAAGTCACACTGTTCCTTACAAGCTAGCTGACTGTTCTTTCTAAGCATTTATGCCTTTCTGCCCTCTGGTGTCTAACTCTTAGACTTTCAACTATTTGTACATTTGGCTTGTACAAACCACATTGTACTATGACTGAAGTCATCGGTGTGACAAATAATGCAAGTTATTACCAGGTAGTGCTGACCTACATCTTCCCAAGGTTGACTTGCTACTTCAATCTTAAATTGACTGACTAAACTAAAACTATGTTTCTTCTAAGAAAGCTGTATTTATGTGCATGTTTGTATCTACAGGTATATTAAAAAAACACCTTAAGAGTACACAACTTGGTTTATTAAAGACTTGTAATAGTTATTTTACCATCCAGTCATTCCATCTGAGTATTAAGGTACACTTCTCAAGAAGAGCAGTTAAAAAAATTCCCTTTAGAGAATCATTTAAGGCATTTTTTGTGTGCTACTTGTACATCTGTCTTCATTTTGCAAGATAGTTCCTTGATTTGGACATGACAAATTTGATTATTTTGTCTTTATTCAAGAGTAGGTGAATGAGAACTGACTTGAAGTCAAGGCTAAGTCAGCTCTAAGCCAAGCCTGCAAATTTGCAAGAGCTGTATTGGAACAGCTCTTTCCTGAGGGTTTTATGTGCCTAGACCACATGTGCAATCCACTTTCAGCCTCTCTGAAACTCACCATCCTTCCCCCCACTGATACCTTTCTGGATCCACTCTTCCACTCCACTTAAGCCTCTCTCCTACCTTATAAAAAAGTTGGAATATTTAAGTGTGAATATAATCGCTATCAGAAATGTTAGCACACTTGAAGCAAAATGCTTAAAAAATAGCTATTTTTAATGCTGCTGCAGTTTGTTAGAGGTATGATTCATAATGCGTAAGACAAGGTAAGAGTACATAAAATTAGTAAAATTCCTACAAAGTAGGAAATGGAATCAGTTGCTGCAGTAGTTGTAGTTTACCTTCCTATCAACTGTGCCTCTGCTTTTAGTCACCTGTAGGCCAGAGGTAAAATACAGAATATACAAACCACAGTGCAATTTTTCAGTTCAGCAAGTTTGAAATAATTTTGTGCAACAGGCTTAATACTGTTTCTCCTCAAGCTTCACCCAGCCCTAAACTCCCAACATACCATGCTCTACATTGTCAGCTCAGCTCCTGTTATAAATTGAGCTTCCTCAGAGGAAAGGGCTCTCAATAAACCATCACTTAAACATAAAACCAATAAATAGATCAGGACAATTACCACTGCATTTATTTTTTTTTTTTTATATGAAATGTTTGTGCAGGGAAGTTAATGCTGCTGCTACAAAAAATAAAAACAGTTGTAAAACATATACATATTTACATATATTACTTGTAAGACGTAAAAATATAAGTTATTTACAAATACAAACACTTTAACAGCACAGATGCTTTTTCCTTGATTGTTGGCATTGAGTAAGCAGTAGGGGAAGAAAAAAAAATAGAACAGAATCAGATTATTTCCATGAAGTTGATGCTGTCTAGAACAAAGTTGCTCAACATTTTGCTCGAGCAACTTTATCCATTATTTTGATGAAAAACATGTTTTGTATGATACTTTACAAGCAATTTGCTACACATAAACAGACCAGCCCTTCCTAAATTTTTACCAGCTTTTGGCAGAATTTCTGCATAAGCTGAGTAAGATCAGTCACTTCACTTGAAAGACACATTAAGTTCTGTGTCCTGACACCCCTTTCGCTTTCATCACTGGGGACCAGCTGGATTGGTAAACATCACAAGAATGGAAGACAAACAGTGCAGCTTCTCTTTGATGTATTCTGGCAACTTATCATTTTCTCCATACCTAGAAAGGCAAATAAACATACAAAAATTTAGAGGCTCAAAAGAATATGTTTTATTTCAGGACATTGTGATTATTTCAAAACTTGCCTGAAAATAGGCAAACCACTAAACGAAATGGATATTAAGTATATCTAAAAGACATTAATTGAAGCTTGCTGGCTTAAATCTAGGCTTCTACACAGATTTAACTGAAAAAAGCATTTCGGAGTAAGAAAATGCAATGTTTAAAGATGCAGTAGTATCTGAACAGACTGTATATTACTGTCTCTAATTGTGCACAGAGGAAGCATGTGACTGAGTGGCTGTATTTGTATAGGAGTGCCCGGTGTTGAAAAGAGATGCAAAACTTCACCTGAGCACTTAAGGTCTATGCAAACTCCCTAATCTAGCAGAGTCTTGGGGAAGAAAAAAAAAAGTAGTGTATTAAAAATTTAGTTTTCTCCCCCTCCCTCTTAAATATTGTACATGAGTAGTGGCTGTACTCTGAGACCAAGAAGTAGATGTGCATTGCCAGCTTTTTTTTCTTCATTTGTTACCCAGAGTTCAGTCAAAGCTATAGGTGTTTCTCTTCATTAAGTTTATATAAGCTAATCAACTGAGAAGTGATTGAAAAGCTAAGGTTTAATATTTACAGCACAAAATGAATAGCAGCAATCAAGTTTACGTTATTATAACAGTCTTGAACTGACAGTAAATGGAACTGTTTTTACAGCAGTAATAGACTCACCTAGTTGTCTGGCCATCTGGAGATGTGTAGGTGATAGAAGAAACACCTGCTTGGGCTATCAGTTGGGATCCATCGTTAAACTGAACCCATACTGCTCCGCTGGTCAGCTAACGAGAGAAGTTGCATTACAGTTTGAGGACACAGCATACAGGATTACATACCTAGAGTTTTCCTAATAATTGAAGCTGAAAATTTTTCAGAATTGCTGAAGTGACTTCGGTATCTTGGTCAGTCTTTTAAAGATTGACTGTATCCTACTTGGGAGTAAGTAGTCTCATGCAGTCTCACAAATCAGACTGCCTAAGGTTTCAGATACTCAGCTTTAGTCATCCTTTTCAATGGCAGTTAAAAAACAAGTACCTTTAGTTTAACTACTCCTAAAGAAATTTTAAACAGGACCAAACATAAAATAGAAGGCCCATCTGTGAGAGTTCACAGCTATATACATTTTAAAGTTTATGTATGAAGCAAACTACTTCTGTTAGGACAGGAAGCCTACTTTCTCTGGATTGCAGAGAACCATTTGTAAGTCTGAAGCTGGTCTCACAGAAAAGCAGAGGAAAAATTCCTCTGTAGGGAAACAGCTTTTCCTGTTGTACAGCCAGATGAATTATTCTTGTACAGATCTGGTTCTGGTACAGATCTATTAAAAACACTTTGTCATTAAAAGTTTGCATCTACATTAGTGAACAGAAGTTTAACAGCTTCATTTTTTTTACTAGAGCCAAATTTAAATAACAGAAGACGTGACAATAGGCAGTAATAAGCACATGAAATTGTGATAACTGAAATACTAAACCATTATTTTAGTTTTTTCTATTTATGTAGTTCACCATGGTGATGTCTATAAAGTAGACTTTCCCACTTTACAGGCTCAGAAGTGTGTTTGGGTTATTTATCTAAGATGTTTATTTGGAAGGATCTTTCCACATACCAATTTGCAGATATAAACTGTAGCAAAGCACAAGTGAATGTACTCCTCACTCATGAATTTTAAAGCGAATGACTTAAATAGGTATCTCAAGTTTAAGAGGAAAAAAGAAGAGACTTCCCTCCTTTATCAATATTAGTTTCTTACCTGAGAAGCCCAACCAACATTTTTCACAAAGACAGATTTTAAAAGTTGGGCTGAATTTGGACTGCACTCCGTTTGATGAACAGAGGAGCACGTGGTTTCAGCAGCGTTAGGCATAAACGTAGACTTTTCATACGACACCACCTAGAACCAGAAATGCACAGTGTTAGCAGCCTCAGTATTAATCCAAGATTATGTACCAACTACAGCGGGCATTTATCACCCGGTTTAATCTTTTCATACATACAGACAGATTTAACCTATACGCTTCATTTAACAGCATTACATTATAAAAACCCGACAGAATTTCTTATGACTTTCAGTATTAGGACAATTTCTCTGCCAGTTGCCTGTACTCAAAGGAATAACTTCCCCTAAGCAGACTTTTTCTACTTAAACCCCATTTTTCCTTAATCAAAGTTAACATTTCTAATCAATATGCTCACAAATGGCTAATAAAAGCCTACGTCCATAAAAATGTTAATTCCATTAGTTCAAATAAGCCATCAATGCTTGAATTCCAACTGGAGAGTGGTCTGCACTGCATGTTCTTGTATACTTACAGAAGGACTACAGTTTGGAGTTTGAACTGGAGTAGAACTGGCAGCTAAGCTTCTATCCTGTGCCATGACTTCTTTCGAACAGTTTGTATTGTCCAACAGTGGGGGTGCTACAGCCTGCGGCGATTCAGCATTGCCAGGTTTTCTGGAAAAATAATGAGACAAACTGGGAGAAGGAGGAACTAAAGAAACGAGTGAGCTCGTTAGCTCACCATTAGCTTTTCTGGCATTGGTCTTCTGCAGGATTGTTTTCACACATGCTAATTGTAAGCTCAGTTTAGTCTAAGTCCACAACTTATGTTGTTCTAGTATCAAAGGAGGCTTTGCAGGTGTAAAATAGAGTCCATACATGCTATCAAGTTAAATATTTATCTTGCTAATGACTATGAGCTTCTGTTAGGCAACCCTGGCCTTCTGCAAGCATTAGCTGGGTAAAGCTGCTTAGTGGGAATACACAAATGCTTAAGTATTTTCAAGTGAAAGATATTACCTTCCAACAATTATTGGAAAAAATGGAACACTTTCACTCCTTTTTTCTTCTTCCAAAATGGCAGATTCTAGTGCAAGGCATATACGATGTCCCTGGAATTGAAAGGAACTTGTTAAATATTTTAATTGAGAACATTTAGTGTGGCAGGTGAGCCTACAGGAAGAGATGCTATTTTCCACAGTACTGAATATTGATAATAGCTGCACTCATGTACCATGGAGGCAATTCAGAAAGCTACACTGCACCAAGACCCCTTCACTCCAGCACATCTGGAATTATTCTCTTAGTAATCGCATCTCCTTCCCTTTTAGCCAGACTAGACAAGGGAACTAACCCCTGAGATCTATTCCAGAAAATTAAAGAACACCAGAAAGACTGAATATGACATTTATGCTCTATTTTTACTGTTTTAGAATAGAATAAAATAGAATCATTAAGGTTGGAAGTGACCTCAAGTATCATCTAGTCCAACCATCCCCCCACTGCCTATTACCCACTAAACCACGTCCCTAAGTACCACATCTAACCTTTCCTTAAACACCCTCAGGGATGGTGACTCCACCACCTCCCTGGGCAACCCGTTCCAGTGCCCGATCACCCTTTCCAAGAAGAATTTTCTCCTCATCTCCAACCTGAACCTTCCCTGGCGCAACTTGCAGCCATTTCCACTTGTCCTGTCACTAGTTATCTGCGAGAAGAGGCCAACCCCCAGCT